>OVAP01001095.1:0-26569 GCA_900406295.1 Aurinia saxatilis
TGGCTAAGGCTTGGGAGTGTGTCTGGCATCGGGTGGCCACATCGGGTGGCAACCGATGCCAATGACACAGGGAATGTCGATTTGGAGAGAAAAAATGCACCTCACATCGGGTACTCACATCGGGTGGCACCCGATGCCAGGAACAAATCTTCCTCCTTGGTCCTCTCTTCATCTTTGTTTGATCATTTGCTTGTTTGCTCATCTCTTGGTCCTTCTTGCACCTTGTCCAAATTCCACCATGTCCAAAATAGCCCANTCTCTAAAAATGACATAAGAACCTTGAATCTCTATCCGAGACAACATACAAAGGTAGACTATGGAGTTTACATCTCTCTGAAAGAAAAAGAAACAAAGCAATTTGAACTGCATCCATTATTTTTCTGGAGGGCACAAAGTGGACCCTTTTAGAAAATCCGACGACACCAAAAAGATGGAGTCGTGAACTCTTTATGTCTGTGGAAGACCAAACATGAAATCCAGTCTTATATTCATCCAATGTTGCGACTGAATCAACAAAGGGAGATACAAACATGCGTTAGATTTGTAACCCTTGAAAGATTGAAAAATACCACACGGAGCAAAAAATCTTTCAACATTGTGTCGTAGGTAAGGAAAAAAAAAAGAAGATGCAACAAATTTCAATGTGCGTTCACGACCAACTTGATCTTCATTGTGCAGCTCAATATCATTTCTAGTTGCAAGCTACAATTTGGAACACAAATGTGAGACACACTAAACAAAAATCCATCAACAATGAAATACTCATCAGTCTTATCGAGCTGAAAATTAAACTCAATCTTTACAAATAAAGGATCATTAGGGACAATGGAAAGATCAACCAAAAAAACCTCTAAGGAAACCTTTGAAGACCTAAACCAAACAAGAGAACTACTCAGAATTCTTCTCCCTAAAAAATTATATTTGGAAACCCTAGAAAAACCAAGTGTAGCCTAAGCAATGGTTGCAACTTGTATTTATAAGGTGAAACACGATTTGGGGCACAAGAGAGTTTCTAGAAACTTCTGGGAAAATTATGCAAATATGGAAAAATGCTAAAATTGCAAAAAAAACGTCATATTGTTGATCTTCAGGAAATTTTATTTTTAGTTTCTTCAACAAGTATTCAGTTCTCATTTGGTTCAAATTGATCCCAAAAAACTCCATTAAGCTCCAAATGCTCCAGCTCATCTAATAACCTAATACGACTCATTTGGACTCTAAAAACACAAATAAGTCTTGATAGAACCAAATATATCATAGGTAAAAACATGTAAAACAGATAAAAGCAGGTAAAAACCATGATATGTCATTATCCATGGTAGACTTCTTGCTTACATAAGACATAGGGTTTCAAAGTGTATTCCACCACATAGGAGGTATTGCTGAGAAGTTGAAGCACAGAGTGGTGTTGAAACAAAAGTAGTCTCAAAAGTGTGAGTTATAAATAAAAGAGTGGATTTGGTAGGCAAAAAAAAAAGAAAAAAAAGAAACAGATATAGATATATATATATATATATATATAAATAATATTCAACGGATGTTAGAGACTCTAATGAAAAAGATACAGAGGTTTTGGCTACCTGTTTCCGGTTTTTGAACTTTTATTTTGGTCATAAAAATAGGGTATGAAAGAAAAACAGGTTTAATGCAAAAAAACTCTTTAACTCGATTTTTTTTGCAAATTTACCCTCGACTTTGGAAAAATGTAAAATAAACTTTCAACTCAACTATAAACCATGCAAAATAACCCTCCAACTCGATTTTTTTTTTGCAAATTTACCCTCCGAAAATGTCATAAAGTAGAGAAAATAGCATAAAATTTAAAAACAAAATAAAAAACCAAACCCTAATTTCACTTTTGATTTTATAGGCGCAAGAGATATTTTTTATATTTTTGGGCACATGAGCGAATTTTTATTTCATTCAGAATCAAATACAGTCTATTTAAGAAATCTAAAATAATTTACTATTGAATGTTTCCTTAGATTATTGATTACACGCCTATTAGAATATCAATATTTTGCGAGTTTGAATCCAAAGCAAACTGATTTTTTAATAATTTTGTGTCATTTTCGGATAGTAAAAATATAGCGGTGGGTTATATTGCACGACTAAATTGAGTTAAAGGGTTATTTTGCATGGTTTACTTGAGTTAAAGGTTTTTTTTTTGTATTTTTCCAACTTTGAGGGTAAACTTAAAAAAAATAGAGTTGAAGGATTTTTTGCATTAAACCCTATTAAATTAAGAAAGAGATCTCCTTTAGGGAAGAAATCAGCGGTTGCGTTTGCGGGTGGTAGCGGTTATTGGCGATTTCTAACAATCATAACAATCGCTTTATATTGCTTTGTACCGCTCCACATCCCTCAAATCCAAAAGTTGTTTCCCACAAGCGTTTGCGGTAGCGGGCGGTTGTGGGTGACTTTAAAATATTTAAAAAATATTTAAATAAAATTAAAATAAATTTATATGGAAACAAGTATATAAAAATATATATCCCCAATTCAAGTTACGTAAACTTATCCCATTACAAATATTACAAATAATAATTGAAAAATAATGATCAAAGAGTCTCCTATTATCATGATAATAAATTATATATGTAACTCGTAAATTGAAAAACAATTATATTGGATCTTTGTGCATTCGTAACTCTTCTGCAACTTGCAAGGTAAAGAAAAAAAAGAAAAAAAAATTGAGTCTACGATTCACATACCACATTAATATATATATATATATATATATATATATATATATAATATACTATTATAATTGTTCATCTTATTTTTTTAAAAACCTTATCTCTAATCTAATTACGTAAACTCATCCTAATATATATATATATATAACAACTACCATTCTATGTAACTTAACCCTAATCTCTCATCTTTAGAAGAACAAAATATTCTCCACCAAAACCATGGCTTCATAAACCGAAGAAACTCAGGAAGCAAACGTAAGTTTTATGCATATCTTGTTTTCTTTTATAAGTTTTATATTATGCTATTTTGCCTGATTTTGTTTTGTTTTAAGGTTTATATATTTATCATTCTGTTATATATATATATCCGTGTTTTTGTTGATGTATTTAATAATGTTCAATTAGAGTTTTTTTAATTAGAATGATTTGTAAAAGAATTTATAGTTATAATTATTTTATATATTGTTAATATATACTCAACCACTATTACAACCGCTGGTAACCAGTCAGAAATATCCCGCAAATTCACCAATTTTTAATCGCTACGCCAGTCATATAAAACGCTTGATATCGCTCACAACCGCAACCGCCCGCTTCCGCAAATTCTCGCAAACACAACCGCACCCACAACAGTTAAACCAGTCAGGCCCTAAACATTCAAGCTCACAACCCATTGAACCAATAGTTGGCCCAGTGTTGGTTTATGTGCATGGGTGAAAATTTTCTTTTACCTTTCAACATTAAATAACATTTTATTAATTAATATTGGTTGTAATATTTTTGTTAATGTATGTTTATAGTTATTTATAAAAGTCTCATTTTAATTAATTACAATCAATGTTCAGAACTATAATAGAATATATATATATACATATATATATATATATATATTTAAAATTGCATTAGAAGTCTTATTATTGGAGAGATATGTTGGAGTAAGGTTTCACCTCATCGAGATCGGTGTTTGAAATGGTTAAGTATAAAAAATGGACCTAGCCATGCATTTTATGCCCAATTTCAAATATGTGTCTAGCCGTGGCAAGATAAGTGGTTAAAGTAGCTAAGTATCATAAATCTGCCTAGCCGTGCTCTTTTTTCTCTACCCGCATATTATGTTCCTTGCAGTACCGAGATCAATGTTTAAAATAACTAAGTACAAGAATTGTGCCTAGTCGCACATTATGTGCCTAGCTATGCCGAGATAAATGTTTAAAATGGATAAGTATATGTGCATACGTGTCCCTAGTTGTGTCTAACCGTGCATTTTATGCCTAGCCTCACATTATGTGCCTAGTTAATTGTTTATTTTGTGCGTAACCACACATTATTTTTCTAGTTGTTCACTTTTTCCTTAACCGCAAATTATGTGTCTAACCATGCCGAGATCAATGGTTAAAATGACTACGTATCAAAAATATGCCTCGCCATGCATTTTTTGCATAACCGTACAAAATAACCCAAATTTATCTAGAGCAGAAATTGGGATTACAGAATTTTCGGAGAGCTGAACCTGCAGAGAGCCAAATCTGTGGAGAGAAAAAATTTATAGATAACTGAATTTAGGGAGAATTAAGTCTTCGGATAGCCGAGCTGATGAATCACAAAGCAACAACGACCCATCTTCTCCATATGGGCCGAGCCATTCATCTCATAATGGCGCGAGCCGTTCGGCAACTCTCTAAAACGGTTTGGCAACAATACAATTTGTAAACGTTTCGGGAAAAAAATTGGTTTTTGGCTCGACACGTTAATCTCATTTATTACTACTTTCACCTCGTCACAATAATTCTGAGTGATTTTGCGGAAAGCCAAATATGCAGAGAATCAAATCTGTGGAGAACCATGTATGTAGATGGACGAGCCGACAAACTTCAAAGCAACGACAACCCATCTTCTTCATCTGGGCAGAGCCAGTCATCTTCGTATGGTATGAGGTGTTCCTCACGGTATGGCCCGAGCGGTTTATTTCCGTACGTCCAACCCATCTTCTCCATATGGGCTGAGTGTCAATGTCCTTGGGCCAAACAAAGTTCGAGGCATTTGCGGGCCAAGGCGAATCATTGAAATCTCACATGAGTTGATTCCTGTAGCAGTTTTCCCTAAGAAGATAGAGTCGGGTCGCATGGAATCTATTAAAGGAGGAAATGGAAGAAAATTTATGAGGATATATTCTATTATTCTCCCGAAAGCGGTGCACAAAGTCTATAAAGGGAGAAGAAGTCCTTCAAAAAAATAAAATCCTTAATTTTACCTATCTAACCAATTGTTGTTTATCTCTAACAATTGTTGTATTAACGTGCTTATGAAACATCGATAAAACACCATTTTTGGATTTTTTACATTTGTAGTTCATTCATGAAAATTTGTTTCCTTAGATTTTTTAACAGAATTTAGTTGTGCGGGTTTCGATCCTCATAATAAACACCATCAAATTTGATTTTAATTATTAATTCATCGGATTAGAGATGCTTTTAATCACCAAATCAATAAAAGAATCTAAGCCACAAGTAGTGGATGTAACTGGTAGAGCTTAAGCCTGGGTTTTTGGGTCCATGTTCGGGTCCAGTCGGTTTATTCAGATTTTTCGGTTTTACGGTTATAGAACCTGTTCGAGTTTTTTTCAATTTTCGGGTCGGATTCGGTTTGGTGTCATTCGGGTTCGGGTACCCAAAAAATCATAAAAGAAAATAAAAATAGATTAAATTTGAAAAAAATTGGTTAAATTTTGATAAATATAGCTAATAAATTCATATATTTTAGTTATGTTGGATATTTCAATGATTTTGATCTAAAACAACAAATATTTTTCATATTTAGAATGATAATTTTAAATAAATATGTTATATTAACTTTAAATATACTTAGTATTTTAGGTATATAATTGTATTGTCGGATACCCGATCAATTTTCGGTTTGTTTTTTTTATATTTATTTATATGAAGTTTAGAACCCATTCGGGTATTCTCTTCGTTAGGAGTCGGGTTCGGATTTCGTGTTCGGGGTATAAGTCCCAGGCCTAGTAGAGCTAATGAAATCATCAATAATTAGAACATGATGTCTTCACATGTACTCATCAGTTTTTGCATATTTAAAACACTTATGATTCACAGCTTCCAAGAGTAGCGACCATAAAGGATATAATTAATATCATGTAAGGGTCCTAAGATAATTTATAAATACCTAATGCGTTTTCTGTAACCATATATATAGATGTAAAGGTTAATTTAATAAATTATTCACATTCATAACTTACATGGTATCAGAGCTAATGATACCCTAAGAATTTATTTTCTCTCAAATAACGCATTTTCAATCATTAGCTGCGGATGACTTCTTCTCTTGCCAACACTGCAATAGCTATGGGTGACGCTATTATCACTAACAACCACACTTGCCGTGGCATCTCGTTTGCATTTAACTGTCTCTCTCAATACATCCACCAACCGACAATGGATCACTGGCAAGCCGCTAAACGGGTGATATGCTATCTTGTTGGGACACCTACACATGGTATTCTTCTACCTTTTACGACTAATTTTGCATTGCATGCCTTTTTCGATGTTGATTGGGCATGAGATTCAGATTACTACATTTCCACCAATGCATATATGATCTACCTCGGTGCTCAGGCGATATCATGGTCTTCCAAGAAGTAAAGAAGTGTTGCTAGGTCTTTGACAAAAGCCGAATACAAGGCCATCACAAATACAGCTTTTGAAGTCAGATGGATATGCTACTTACTATTTGAACTGCACTTTAAGCTTCCCACGGCTTCGGTCATAAACTATGACAATATAGGTGCCACTTATTTAAGTGTCAATCCAATTTTCCACTCGCGAATGAAGCACATTGCCCTTGAATACCACTTTACCCGCGACCTCATCCAATCCGGTTCCCTTCGTGTCTTTCACGTCCATACAAACTATCAACTTGCGGATGCTCTCACAAAACCTTTGTCTCAAGCTAGTTTTCACAGAGCATATCACAAAATTGAAGTCACACCAGTACCTTCATCTTTTAAGGGCGTATGAAAAATATAAGTGATATCATCTAAGGATCCTAAGTTCATTTGCAAATACCTAATGCGTTTCCTGTAACTATGTATATGTAAAGGTTAATCTAATAAATATGAATTGTCATATTCATAACCTACATTGACTACTGAAATACATTTTTTAGTTTCTTTTCTTTTTGTTTTAAAAGTGCAGTATAATGTCAGTTTTCAAAATTAATGACATAATTATTTGCCCAAACAAGAAAAAAAAAAGACAGAAATTGTTGTCAACAAGCCAAATGACATAAAATTGCGTTTTCATTATCATTTTCGTCATCATTTTTTTTTTCCGTTGAAAGTCTTTTTTTGTTTTCTTAAAAAAAATTTGTTGAAAGTCATCAATTTTACCTAAATACAAGTGTTTTAATTTCTCAAAAAAAGTGTCTAAGTGGACTCATTTAAGACAAAGGAAAAGAAAAAAAAGATATTAACTGATATATGTTTTCTTCCAATCTAACACTTAACAAAAACCGATGAAGGTTATGTATCAAATGTCTTGGATTATTGACAGTAGCTTTTAGTCATTAGGTTAAACTGGTTTTTAGGGCTTCCTTAAACCGGTCCCCCTATAAACCGGGTTCCTGTATTATTAAACCAATTTCCGGTTATGTTCCGGTTTTGTTGATTGTGTATTTTTTTTGTAACAGTGTAGTTTTTAATAGAAATCATTTTCAAAACAAAAGAAATGTCTTGTATTATTATGACTTGCGATTTACGAAGGCTACCAAACTAAACAACTTAAACGTCATTGTCATTGTCAGAATCTAACTTTGCGGCTCTGAGAGTAAATCTGGGCAACAGTACCTCAAATAATTCTATCCTATGCTCAACGGTACCAGTATTTTCCTATTTACTACCAATTTTTTTCATCCAAATAATAATTCAAGAGCATGAAAATGTTGGCATGAAATTTAAACTAACCCGTCCATCGCTCCTGGTCTACCACTTCAAGTCTTTAACTATGTTCATCTCTCTTCCAACAGTAGTGTTCACTTTCTTCCTTTTCCTAACCACTTTAATAATATATAAATGCTATAGCAATTCAATTTGACTTTGTATAAACCTTATGAAAGTTGTTTTTTTTTGAACAATGACCTTATGAAAGTTGTTAACAAAAAAGTATTATAATACTTACTTAGATGTCACTGAAAATCATAGTATTAGATTCTTTTTAGATGTAGAGTTCTTTCTAGTTATGTTATGCGGCTTATGCCCGTAGTTCAATTAATATTTTGCTACCTTAATATTGTGTTAAAATGGTAAATTTATTTAATATTTATGGGTGCAACTAGTTGTCATTTTAGAGGAATAAAATAATTGATGACTATTTTCTATTCGGCTAAAATGATACTATTTGCAAGTATTTTTTTTATTAATAATGAGACCTACATAATTGAAAAAAGGATAATTACACTGAGATTTTGTCTTCCTCTTTTTAGAAAAGAAATTTTATTTCTCTACAATTATTATTTTTGTTCCTTTTATTACTCCAAATACTATTATTCTAATAATTCTTATTTTACTAAATTATTACTCTTTTATTCTATTTATTTCTCCAACTTACCGTCATTTGCTGCCTATGTTCTTGAAATCTTCCTAGAGATGTATTATTTTGTGTGCAGCATATGAGATGAATCAACAAATCAATTTTTTAATGAATGGATTATCCTAGACTCATATTATTATTTAGGTGACATTTTAATAATTTCCGATGTGAGATTTCTAACAGATATATTTTGTGAGGATAGATTTTCGTCCATTCAAAGTAAATTATATTCTAAAATCGACAACTTGCCATTTATGAACCTCCTATTTATTTTAAAAATTCGGACTCTAATAACTTGCCAAACTTGTTTGTAGACATCCATTTTCCATACTCAACATACAGTAATAAAATTGATTTCGTACCATACCAAACATCTCATGTAAACCTTTTATTAATTTATTTATCGGCCAACGAACATTTTGCAGCTTTTAAGCACTTCAAATTAAGAGGGAATTTACTATCTTTACCATTAGTTATTTCCAACCAAAATCATTATTCATGTACATTTTAAGTTTTTAACCAAAAAAAACTGTAGTACATTTAAAATCTAACACCGTAATAGCTGGTGAATTTAAAATCTAACACCATTAATGCCCCCATTTTTCCTCTCAATCAATTTACATCTGCACCTATATATACACAAATTCATAATCTTCCCTTCTTCATCCTCATCTCCGAGCAAACTCCTAAACAGAGTTGAGAGCAGCATATACATAGATTTCGTAAACTTTTTTACCATCTTTTTGGGTAATACAATGAAGAAGTCGGTGGCAAATGTGTCAATACTAGGGTTTTGCATAGTGCAAGTGATGAGCTTACTTGTAGCACAAGCCAATGCCAGGGCTTTCCTTGTGTTTGGAGATTCCCTGGTGGACAACGGAAACAATGACTTTCTAGTTACCACTGCTCGTGCCGACAACTACCCCTACGGTATAGATTTCCCCACTCACCTTCCCACCGGCCGTTTCTCCAATGGTCTCAACATTCCAGATATCATCAGTAAGCATTCTTTCTTTCCTTTTTTTCTATAAAATCAGTAAGCATTCGTCTTCTCCAAGAAAATTAAAACCCAATGTTACTTATAGGTGAGCATTTGGGTCAAGATTCTCCATTGCCGTACTTGAGTCCTATGCTCAAGAAGGACAAGCTCTTACTCGGTGCCAACTTCGCTTCTGCCGGCATTGGAATCCTTAACGACACCGGAATTCAGTTTGTAAGTTTCATTAGTATTATACTGGTTAAGGGCGTTCTCATGATTGATGTTGATAATGTTGATACAGCTGAACATCATCCGGATCACGAAGCAGCTGGAATACTTCGAGCAGTACAAGGTCCGAGTGAGTGGGCTGATCGGAGAAGAAGAGATGGAGAGGCTCGTGAGCGGAGCTCTTGTGCTGATAACACTCGGAGGCAACGACTTCGTCAACAACTACTACTTGGTCCCTTTCTCTGCACGTTCTCGTCAATACTCTCTCCCTGACTACGTTGTCTTTATCATTTCTGAATACCGCAAAGTCTTACGGGTTAGTTCCTTTTCTCTAAAAACTATTTGTAGATGGCTTAATAAATCTATCACTTTGTCCTCTAGATTCCATTTACATTGTAAGTTCATTTGTCTCTTACATACAAATTTGATTATTTTTCTTTAATAGAAAATGTACGATTTGGGTGCTCGGCGGGTACTAGTGACTGGAACAGGGCCAATGGGTTGTGTCCCGGCTGAGCTGGCCCAACGTAGCCGCGGCGGCGAGTGTGCAACGGAACTACAACGAGCCGCGGCACTATACAACCCACAACTCGTTCAAATGATAAATGACCTCAACAACGAAGTTGGGTCTTCTGCTTTCGTTGCCGCCAATACTCAACAAATGCACATGGACTTCATCAGTGACCCACAAGCATATGGTATATTTCTCTCTTCTTTCCTTAGTTTCTAAATCAGGCTAATATTTGACCATCAAAAACGGTTTCTTAGAAACGTAAACAAACTACAACATATATATTATTCATAATGTTTATTTTAAAACAATATGTTATAGATATTTTAATTTAGCTAAATGTATTACAATATATAAATTTGACAAAATTCAAAATTTTTGAAGTACTATTCGTAACTTGGTGGCAATAAGTTGTATCATTGCCAAGCTGACTCTTATAACGTAATCGCTTGCAGGGTTCGTGACGTCCAAGGTTGCGTGTTGTGGACAAGGGCCATACAACGGGATAGGACTATGCACAGCATTATCAAATCTCTGCCCAAACAGAGATCTCTACGCATTTTGGGATCCTTTCCATCCATCAGAGAAAGCAAGTAGAATCATTGCTCAGCAAATTCTCAATGGCTCTCCTGAATACATGCATCCGATGAACCTCAGCAGCATCCTCACGCTTGAGACTATGACTTAATCTCCTATTCATCTATCCAGATCCAGTCGATGTTCTTTCTTATTTGTTTTCATTTAATTTCTCTTTAGTTATGTATTTCTCCATGGTTGCTTTAATTAGTTCCCATGACTTATGTTGTGAGTTTTGTGTGCTTCATCAATAATTTAGTCACCAATTGTGAGCTGGGAAGTATGATCTGTTTCTGTAACAATCTTTAAATGTCCATTTCCCTTTCTTTTTGTTCATGGTTTTATTTAAATTTAGTGGTAGTATGGTTTCTAAGACCATGTGAGAGGATGTCTCTTAGTATAATATATTAAATTTTATGGTTTCCAACTAAAAATCAATTGATAATTATTGGAGAGATTTAATCTATTTATATATTACTAATGATCCCTACCAACTTTCGATGTGGAATATAATCCCTAATACACCCCTTCGAGATGATGATTCTCTAACCATTAATCTCGGTATGTTCGGACAATGATCGATGGATCGATTTGAATCAGATTGGTGGACCAATTTGAGTCAGATCGATAATAAATCGGATTGGGTAGTATAAATCGGTTATGTCCGTTTGGACTTAATAGACTCTAATACCATATATAATATCATGTGTATTGTATTGCTTGATTCATAACAAAGTGTACAACGATATATATATATATATATATATGAGAGAATCTAGGCTATGAATAAGATTATTGACATTCATATATGATCTAACATTATATACACATAATATTTTCCTTCACAACTGCATCGTATACTAATATAATATTTGTTCTATTTAAAAATTTTGTCTAGTTAAATGTTAAATCATTAAATGTTAGAACAAATATAAAAAGACACATGGCACACGAATGTTTTTGTGAGTGAGTTGAAGTGTCCTCCGTGTCTTGTGAAGGACACTCTTTTCTCCCTCTCTCGTCACTTTATCTTCTTTATTATTATTTCTAAAAAAGAATTAAAGACCCTCTTCACTTACACCGATGAAGATGGTCTAATGTACTGATTCTTCAGCATTTAGTCCTTATGCTAAGAAATATTGTTTTGTTGGGACACTGTAGTTAATTATAAGATTAATGTCACTTGAAAATGCATATTACCCACTTCTTGTAAAATTTTCTACAAAGTTATAAATGACACCCATTTATTGAACTTTTGATTGAGCCAAGTCCAGAAGCTAGTGTATCCCAAACACGAAAACTATTAGAGTACATATAATCCATTTTCCTTCAATCAATCCATGTAAATTGATGGGTTGAGCACTCTCAATTGAGCATCTAATTTTTACAAATTCTGACACGCGCTGGAAACAAGAGCTTCTACATTTCAACAGAGATTTTTATTTTTTTATAGAAAAAAATCGTGCGAAAAAAAATAATATGTTTTTTTAATATTAATGAGAGTGTTTTCCAGCTGATGTGGCAGCTCCTTTTTTTAATTTATTTATCAAATTTTATTAATTACATCCTGTTCAAAACCAATTGTCTGGTTGTAATTGATAATTTAGCTAATTTTAATTAATAATCTGTTTTAAATTTGGCTGCCTAAACCGTATAAATGGTTGTATTTGAGTTCACCATAATATTTTAGGATTAGTGAAATGCAAATGAAAGTTAAATAGTATTACTGTATATGAGAGCACCATAATATTTTCTCTATTTTTAGTTTCGTTTTAGGATTATATGAGTGCACCTTATACATTGTTTTAAAAATGATCTCTTCGATTCCATAACCATTTTTTTTTAATGGATTTTGTGACCTAATCTAGTTAAAGAATCTATATTTGTCCTCCAGACCAATCCCAGATTCAAGGAGACACCTTAATGACACCTTCACACAAGGGAAACCTAATAAGTTGTTATTTTTCACAAATTAAGACCTTGACAACTAACACTTTTATTAATGTAGTAGTAAGGATCGAATCCACAAGTCTCAACAGTTATATTGCAACCTATTCAATTATTTAATCAAGTTAAATCGAATAAAATATGTTTTTTGGGTTTTGTTTTCCAATTTTTTTATGGGTTTAAATGCAATGATAATAAAATGCTAGACCCTAGGGATAATCAATGAATTGAATCAAAATTACCCGGATGTTTATTCAGGTTCTAATTTTACCAAACTTCAACTTAAATATAAATCTAAATTGGTCCACTTTCGTGGCACCAATTACTTCTCTAAATAATTTAAATACCTAAATTCTCATTTGGATTTAAGAGAGCTAGAGCATTACTATGCCAGATTTGATATGTTCACAAATTGTCTTAACATCAACTTTCATTGGCTAAGGAAAATTTGCTCTCCTAAATGAGGTTTCAAGAATCCTATTACACTTTCATTGGCTAATAGGTGATCAATCTAGTTTTAGAATTACAACATTCATAAGGAGGAAGCCTATTCCATTGATCCAAATAGTTACATCCAGTTACTAACCTAACAACCCATGATTTCCCTAGATCTAACAACCTAACTACTCACACATGAATGAATTAACAATAAAACAAGATATAATGAAGAACTTGATCAAGAACAAAAATAAAATGAACAATACTTTATTAAAAACGAAAATTATAAAAGACAAAGGTTTTAAGAACACTTCTCAACAATGGTAAATGACTGAAGTGAAAGGAAATGAACGAGTCTTCAAGAGTCTACAAGCAACAAGAACCAAAATCTTGAAGAAATGAAGAACAAAAGAGTTTTTAATAGCAAAAGAGAAAAATCAACCAAAGAGGCTATTCTGGAGGCAGAGAGGCTGTAGAAACTAGGGTAAAAACGTGTAGAATGAAGGAAAATCATTTTATATCGTCAGAAAAATGCGTTAATTCTTGTTTGCATTTTTGCAGTCGGTAGAGTCGGAGCGATCATTCCGAGAATGGAAAGATTGTTCTGTTCTTGAATGTCGGGAGATCGTTCCGAGAATGGAACGATCGTTCTACTCTCCAATGTGTGGAACGATTGTTCTAAAAGCGGAATGATCGTGATAGGGATGATATTTTACCGCTTTTCGATATGAAAATTTTGGTGGTTTTAATGAAGAAACTATTTGATTTGAAACATAAACCACTGGATTTCACATTTCTCTGTTTGCAAAGTGTTTTTGTGGAAACAATGCATTTTAGGTCACAAATGAGTATTTTCTACCAAGTCCAACAAATCAACATCAGAAGTCCAGGCCCAGTTGAAGAAGATGTTTATTTTGGATTGAAGTGAGGAGTTAGGAAAATCAAGCCACATGAGTCAGTTGTCACATGGGTTTGAAATCAAGTCATTAGCCCTCAAGTGTAAGAAGTTAAGCCCAAATCACTGAAGGTGTGTCCAGAAGCTCGCATGAAATGAAGGCCTAATCGACCGGAGCAGAGGCCCACCGATCGATCGAGGCCCATTATCTCAAGGAAGTTTCGAGAACATATTCAGAGAAGGACCATTGCATTTGGGGAGTTATCAATATATACTGGAGATAATCACTGAAAATACTGAATCTTCAGAAAATGCGTTTCAGATATCCACCGATCGATTAAAATAATGGCGACCGATCGATTCATAGAGAATAATCACAAATATTTGGATTCCTATCTAAATCTTCCACCTGATTCATCTCGACCAACTACTCGGCTCTCTCCCCTATAAATACAAACGACTGAAGGCAGAGAGAATATCAGAAAAACACTCAAAAGCTTCCAGGCATCCAGACTAAATAGTTTTCAGTTTCTTATTGTTTCTTCATTTTATTGTTGCTTTGATCATTGCTTCAAGGACGAAGTTTGTAATCACTGCACTCCAGAGAAGCTATTCTAAACCCTTTCTTATAATAAGCAATTTTATTGTCATCATGCTTGCTCTTACTATGTTTGAGTAGTCTTTTAGTTAGGAATATGGTTTTGCAAGGAGGAATCACGGTTTGGTAGATAGGCAATAGGACTGTGTAATGATTAGTTTATAGGCTTAGTTTCATATTACATATTAATATAATCAAAGGATAAACCTGCTAGTATTACACCACTTAAGGTAAGAGATCAAGAACTTGATAGTGAAAGTTTTACTATTTATAGTTTAGTAGAATTTGATTTCCTGAACGTAATGCATAGATTAATTGGTTGATCAGCTCATAGGTTCTCATTCTGAAAAGATATATGTTAGAGTTAACTCGGATACCAATTGAACTAGACTGGCTAAGCCTGACCATATGGACCGTCAGTTAATAGTGATTTCAACTATATAGCCTAGATTAGGATTTACACTAGTTACTACCCTAAATAATTCAAACCGTGATCCTCTAATGCATTGCCTGACTTCCTGACGCTTTTTATAATTGAATCTTCTCACATTTCATTTTTTTTTTTAGTATTTTCAGGCACTAATCGATTGACCGCATAATCTATAATCGACCGAAAGGTGTTCCATTCGATCGACCAGTTCACACTGTCGATCGACAAAAAAACAACCTCATTTTGCTGCTTAGCTCGAGTGAACTTGGACGTGCTACTGCGTACACCCTGCTCCCTGTGGATTCGACCCCTAAGTACTACTACGAGACATGTGCGCTTGCATGACATATTTTGGGCAAAAACAAAATCCCCATCAAGTTTTCTGGCGCTGTTGCCGGGGAGTAACGGTTGACCACTAGCATAACGAGCAAACTTCAGACTAAGTTTTTCCCTTATTTCATTTTTAACACTTTTATTTCTTCTTGTTATTGCATTTTGAATTTTAAACCCTTACTTTATTTGTTTCAGGTAGCCACTCATGGCTCAACAAAACAACGAAGCTCATAATGGCCCCTACAAGCATTTCTCGTCTCCCATGAGACCGTACCAACCTCGGAACTCTCATAATGGCTTCTCAAGTCCAGCACATGGGCCCAGGATGATCGACTCCTACCAGGCTTATGGAGGAGAAAGTCAGAGATTCCAACCGCCCCATCCACTCCGTTTGGAGTTTTCAAACACTAGGATAGAGGATATGCTAGCGCAATTTTTGGCTGCGCAAAGGAGCTTCGAAGAAAGGATTGAAGCAAAGCTAGATCATCTGACTGAGTAGATGAATCACAAGATCAACTCCTTAACCACTAAGGATAAGGAGCTCGAAGATGCTCAGGAACAACATGAAGAATGGATAGGGCAAAACAAGAGAGGGCTCAATGAGAGAACAAGAGAGGGGCGCTTCCAAGGTTCATGCTTAGAAAATGACAAAACCCAATACGAGGATGACTTCAGCAGAATCCACAGCCGCATTAGATTCAAGACCCGAAAAGAAGCCAAAGTTGAGTAAAGAGGAACCTCAACCATCGGACCACCCACCAGAGGACTAAAAATCTCCGACCATGTCGAGCTAACCGACTTTAAACAAAACCGCTGAGTGGGAGGCAATCCACTGGTATGTTTTAGATTAAGTTTTATTTTTAACGTTTTTGTTCGTGTCTCAGGAAATAGGATTCAAAGATTCAACCAAGAGGATGCAGAATTGATCGACCGCCTTAACAACAACTGATCAATCGCCTGCAGTTCATAAGCGTCATTACACTATCTCAATGGAGAGCCAGAGACCACTGATTCGAATCAACTGCTGATCCAGGAGAATGGTGTGCACTTCAACACTAATCGAAAGAGATGTAAAAATCAGGAGAATCACATTGTGAATCGATTTATTGATGACTGCATCAATCGATGAAGACTCAGAATGATGAACACTTCCTCAAATCAACACGACATATGATGATATATTGATGTCGTCAGGTATAAATCCTCCCCTATTTCCTATAAAGTCCTTTCAATTCCAATAAGACAAAGAAGGTCATTTGATACACTCGAAGACAACGAGTTAAAATCCATTTTCCATTTCTATTTCAATCCATTTCAATTCCCATTTTGCTCTCACAGCTTGTCAACATCGAGGACGATGTTATTAAAGTCTGGAAGGTATTCCTCGTTATCTAATTCGTTTGTTTCTTTTGACGCACTTTTACACCCATTTTAAAATGTTTTATCGAATTAAAGTATTTTATTGAGTCAACCCAGGTCTGAAATAAGGACCTTACTCACAGCTGGATTGCGGCCTAGTGACCATCTTTACAAGACTGCACGAGGCACTTCTTTCAGAAACTCCATACTCAAGCTTCCCCAGCACATCTCGGTTTGCACATACTTTAATGAATCTGATTTCTTACTTTATTTTATTTGAACCTAAACCGGAATATAAATCTTTCTTGTAAGAGGTATTAGACTAGGAAAAACAAATCCATTCAGGACTTTTTATCCACTTTAACACTCTCTTGCTGATCCTGAATGGTCAACTTATCTTGAGTTGATACCACACCCATAAACCTAACCTCTTTTAAAATCCCATGCAGTCTCTTTTCTTTTCTTGTCTTATATGCAGTAGGTGTAAAATGACCGGAGAGATGAGACCAACGCAATTTTCTAATTACTCGTGAAGACGGGCGAAAAAACATGCTACGATCTTAATACATGCATGGAGATTCAAAGAGAAGGTTTCAAGACTAATTTCCCTGGTAATACTTAACCATAATTAAGGTAAAATTTGTGCCTTGCTATATATGGTGAAAGCTTTTCAAAAAAAAAAAAAACTTTATGATCCATATTTGTTTAGCAAAAAGGCCAAGAGAAATCAGGGATCAAAAGATGGAGAAAGGTGGAAAACGTTTAAAGGAGTCCAAGGATGTTCAAGAAGACTTTAGATTCCCTTAAAAGAAGCTAAGTCTGGGGGAGGAACGAGCCGAGCTAAGGAGAGAGTGATTGGGAAACTGTGCCATCAAACGGTCCGATCTCTCTTGCTTTTTTGCAAACATATTGTATTTCTCTTGAGTACGGTAAACCATAAACACATTAGCCCCACCTCTAAATATTAGCCTCCTCTCATTATATACCTAGCTTATTTTACCTAGCTGATATTTTCCAGTAAGAAAGCTCACGCAATATAAATGAATGTAGAGAGTCAGATTTCAGTGCAGTTAGGGTATTTGCAGGTTGAGATTCATGTTGGACCAGTTGGGAGAGTTGTGGCGGGAGTATGAGAGGAGAACTTTTGGCAGGATTGTCGAGATGACCATCACGAATTTGCACCTCTAAGTTGTGGTACAAGTAAGCGAGTTCCTAACTTTTCAAACTTATTTTTCTTTCTTAGCATATTTTTTGTTCGAGGACGAACAAAGCTAAGTCTGGGGAATTTGATATGGATGATATTTTACCACTTTTTGACATGCGTTTTTGGTGTTTTAACGAAGAAACTATTTGATTTGAAGCATAAACCACTGTATTTCACATTTCTCACTTTGCAAAGTGTTTTTGTGAAAACAATGCATTTTAGGTCACAAATGTGCATTTTCTACCAAGTCCAACAAATCAACATCAGAAGTCCAGGCCCATATGAAGAAGATTTTTATTTTGGATTGAAGTGAGGAGTTTGGAAAATCAAGCCACGTGAGTCAGCTGTCACATGGGCTTGGAATCAATTCATTAGCCCTCAGGAGTAAGAAGTTAAGCCCAAATCACTGAAGGTATTTCCAGAAGCTCGCATGAAATGAAGGCCCAATCGACCGGAGCAGAGGCTCACCAATCGATCGAGGCCCATTATCTCAAGGAAGCTTTGAGAACAAATTTAGATAAGGACTGTTGCATTTGGGGAGTTATCAGTATATGCTGGAGATAATCACTGAAGATACTGAATCTTCAGAAAACGAGTTTCAGATATCCACCGATCGATTAAAATAATGGCGACCGCTCGATTCATAGAGGATAATCACAAATATTTGGATTCATATCCAAATGTTCTTCCTGATTCATCTCGACCAACTACTTGACTCTCTCTCCTATAAATATAGACGACTGAAGCGAGAGAGAATAATAAGTTGTCTATTTTCACTTAAAAAGACCTTGACAACTACAATTTATCAAAGTAGTAGTAATGATCGAATCCACAAATTCCAGCAATTACACTGCAACCTATCAATTTAATTAATTAAGCTAAATCAAATGATTAAAGAGGTTTTGGTTTTCGGTTTCTAATTTTCCTATGGTTTTAAATTAAATAATAATAAAATGCTAGACCTAGGAAATGATTAATGGATTGTCTAAAACTAAACTGGATGTTTATTCAGTCTCTAATTCTACTTAACTCCAACTCAAATATAATTCTAAATTGGTCCACTTTTCGTGGTACCAATCACTTCTCTTAACTACTTAAATACCTAAACTTTCATTTGGATTTAAACTAGCTAGAGAGCTTTACTAGAGCAGATTTGATATGTTCACAACTTGCCTTAGTATCAACTTTCGTTGGCTAAGGACAATCCGCTCTCCTATTAAGGTTTCAAGAATCCTACTACACTTTCGTTTAATAGGAAGTCCTATGAACAAAAACTAGGCGATCAATTCTAGTTTAAGCTTTAAGACATCATTAGGAGGGAGTTCTTCTACACAACTACCTATTTACATCCAGTTACTAACTTAACAACCCATGATCTCCCTAGATATAACAACCTAACTACTCACACATGACTAAATTGACAAGAAAACAATATGTATTGGTGAACATAATTTAAAACAATGAAATACTGAATAATACTTTATTAATAATAAAAATAAATAAAGAACAAGGGTTCAAGAACACTACTCAACAGTAGAAAATGATATGGATGAAAGGAAATGACAGCCCAAAAAAAATCTCCAAGTGATAATCACCAAAAATCTCAAGAACAATGATAAGCAACGAAATAAAAATGTTTAGATTTATGTGATATAAATAAAAATCAGCATAAACTGTTGTGGAGGCTTAGAATTGGCTTTATAGTGAAGGGTTTTCGTCCATGATCTCAGAAAATAAGGCAACTTATTGTCAATTTAATGATTGAAAATTGTCAAAAATAGTCATTCGTCAGACTACGGATAGATCGATCCAATAGTGGATCGATCGATCCGTGCTGTCATCTCATGTGCACATCGATGTACATAAGTCCCGATCTTTCTTCAATAACATAGATCGATCGATCCATCGATCCAACCCCAAAATCAGCAATTCTTCACATTTTTTCTCACAACTTCATCTTGAAGCTCAAATCCATACCCCAACGTGTTTGTAGTTGTTAAGACTCAAAAATGACACTAAAAGACTAAAAAACAATTGAAAACAAAGGTTAGAAAGTGTTAAAAACGGAATATATCAATTCCCCCAAACTTAACATTTGCTTGTCCGCAAGCAAACAACAAAGGTTAAAGAAAAGATAAAGGTTTGAAGGTGGGGATCAAAGCTAGAAAGCATGCATTCTAAGTTCTAAGGACGGATTCGAATTAACGCTAATATTTGACATGCGAAACCCTTACACATTCAAGCTTAAAACACCCAAACTGCTCCAATTTTATCTTTAAGCCTAATGCCAATTATCCCACTCGATTCCTATCCACCATCCCTTTACATTCAATTAAACAATAGATGCAGTCTAAAAAATGGACAATTGATCACAACATTTGGTTCAAAGAGGGAAATGTTCAAATGTAGGTGGTTACATGTTTTAAACTTTCAAACGGTGACTAACTCTCTAGATCACGGAATGTTATCATTATGCAAAAACATGTGAAGAAAAGAGCAATTGATGCATACAAGCAATTTTTTCCATCTACCCATTCCCAATTCTTGAAAATCCAAATCATCACTAAATCAACCAAAACCTCATTATCTCCTTCATATCAACACAACCTATAGAACTCTCAAAACATAAAATTCCTAACCACTCTTTAGCTAACAAAACAGCAGTTTTTCGTTTTTTTTTTTTTGATGAATATAATGAATGTAAATAAACATAATTAACAAAAATGCTAAAAGAGTGATTCCAAGTAATGAGTTCTTCTAGGCAAAAATTTATCCTCTATTTCCAATCACATTCCATTCCTCTAATTCCAATCACATTTCAATCCTCTATTTCCATCTCCAACTCCCCCCAAACTTATTCCATTCTAGTACTACCCAATCCTTCATAAGGTAGTCCTATCTGATTAACTCAAATTAAAACACACAAATCCCCAGCCCCCTAGATTAGCCAATGAGACTAATGCCAATGGAAGAAAAAGACTTGTCGCTCTAATGCTTACGAGCTTTTACACATGAATAGTTTCAGAAAAGGCCTCACTCAAGAAAGTGTGTATTAATTTGAAAAGAGTTTGAGATTTTAATATGGTGGGGTTTTTATAATCAGAAATGAAAGAGGGTGGTAAAATATTAAAAATGTAAAATCCATGCATGTGATCAAGAAGCCATATATGAGAAAAATTAAATTCAATTAAGTCCGATAATATAGGGAAGGCATCAAAACAAACGAGATTTCACAGTAACAAGAACACTTATTGGAACGGGTGCTAAGTAAAAAATTTGTGCAAGTTTCACAAGTCAATGAATGGCACTAATTAACAACCTATCCGAAAAACAAATACTAGCATCAATATATGCAATATCATCATTGTCCCCAAGTTCAAATTTTTGGAAAAATGTTTTTCTACTCATAACATTCGAACCATAAAAATCCGTTAAAAGAAAAACACTAAAATGACTAAAGAAAAGAAAAATAAAAGAATAAATGAAGTTAGTCACACACTTCTACCATCCCCCAAACTTAATTCACACCGTCTCCGGTGTGAAAATAAGAGTAGAAAATGAATACGACAAATAAAATAAAAGTTGGAAAACAAAAGAAAAGAAAAAGAAATGATACTTCGGGGTCAAGCTGTCTCGCAGTCAGGTGTCACGCCTATGCCTCGTACGCGGAATGGTCTCATCATCGGTCGCCACATCATCATGTCTCTCAGTGGTGGCAGCTCCGCTGGGGCCGGAAATATCATGTGCGGAGGAATCTCCACCGCATACTATCTTGGACATGGCTCCCCACAGCCTTGTCAGCATGGATTGCTGTTCCACGGAAGCACTTGAAGGAAGAGGATCAAGATCATACTCACCGGTGTATGGTGGCAAGGCGCACTCCACAGAGGAGGGCCGAGGTGGGTGAGCAGGCAGGCTAGATGGAGCTCGTTGTCTAGTAGATGCGCGCGGTGGAACACAAAGTAGGTGTGGAGGGACCCTAAACCATAAAGCGTCTAGAGTGGATGGTGTAGTCAGAACAGCAACGGGCAGTTTGACATGTCTTGTGAATCCCTCGATGTCGGTGAATGTATAGGTCTCGAGATCACCCTTCAGAGTAAGGGCTGTCTTGAAGTAAGCATAATCAAAGACCGCTACCTCCGGCTTAGGTGCTGGTTCTGCACCCAAATCAACTCCACACTTCAAGAAAATATGAGTTAGTATATTACCTAAGAACTCATCCTTGGTTTTGGAGATGTTGATCCCACGTGTCTTCTTGCCAACGAGCATCTCTGCGAATTTGTATCCGAGGTTTGTGTCCAAAACGTTCAGGATTCTGCGTCGGGTCTCGTGAGAGTAGAGTTCATCGATCGAGCGAGGTAGGCCATAATGTAGGAGAACCATCTTTGCGTCCGTAAGTGAACATGTCTCCTCCTTGCCTAAAAACATACTCCCCACTATTTTTGCAGTCACTTGAATCACTGGATTCCGTATCCTAGAGAGCTTGCGGCTACGTGAATCTGTTATTATGTCTCCTATCGTGCGCCAAAGATCCATAGTGTTTAAGGTGGGGTAATGACATCCTCATCAAATATCTCGCGAAGTTCTTGAATCAAAAGCTCGAAGAGCCGGCCGCGAGAGAAGAAGGTGATGTAAGCATCTAAAGCATTTTCATGGCCACCATCCCGCATTTGTAACTCTACAGAAGCAAAAACCTGACGAGCTAACTCCTCGTAAAGGTGGTAAGGCTTGTATGGTAAGGTCCCAAGTCCCATTTGCCTCAAAATCCCCATCATATCAGACATTATCCCCATCTTCTGGAATGTGCTAACACAAATGACCCTTGCAGGTTTGAATTTGATGCGAAGCCATCCGTTGTAGAAGACCTTGTTAGCTGGAGCCCATGGTTTGTTCGGTTTGCGTTTGCGGTACATTGCAGAAGCTTTCAAGTCACTATGTTTGATGTTTTGGCCCATCATGACTGGTATTCCGCCTTCAAATGGTGTGCCATCTGGTCTAGGCCATGGAGCTTGGGTAATCTCTGGTTGCTCCTGTTCGTCAGACTCCTCGTCATCGTCGTCCTCAGAACTTGATGGTTCTGGGATGGAAACTCGGTTTTCCGTCCCTTTCTGAGCTCGAGATGTCGTTGGCTTGTCTGGCTGGTTTGTCGGGTTCCTTGTGGCACGAACTGGGTTCTTGCGTACTGCCGTGCATGTGCCTTCGTTTATTGCCATGATCCTACACACCACCAAGAAAACACAACCATCTCAAGTCAATTCCAATATCCCAAATGGCTGTCCAAATCAAAATGAGCAATTATGGATGTATAAACACACTAGCTATCATGTTCCAAAGCTAGAGAAACTCATAGGAAGCCATTCTCATAACACAAACTTAACCAATTCACAACTTTATTCAAGTGCTAACAATAATCAATTTCCACTAGATAAGTGAGTTGAGTGTGTTACAATGTCTAGACTCATATACTATGATACTCTAGAGTTCCTAATCAAAGCAATTACCAACAAAAATCAAACTCAATCTCAAATTCGTCATTAACCAAAGAGGGATTTTCCAAAACTCCAAATTCACAATCAAGGCATGGGTAAGGTGTAAAAACATCCTAGGAAGCATAGTTGAACCAACAAACAACCTAACAACCCATGAATCAAACCCGCATTTCGTCAACTTAGGGTTCTTCAAATTCATCCATTATAATTGAGAATTGAGTGACTTACCTTGCTTGGCTGAAGGAATGGAGTGTAAAATCAGACTAAGCACGAAAAATCAAGTGGATAAGGGTCAAGAATCAAGCAAGAGTTGTGGGGAAATCAGCAATCTCCCTCAAAATCGCAAGTGAGGAAGAGAGAAGAGAGAAATTCGAGTTTTGCTTCAGAATAGGGTCACTTTGTGTATAAAATCAGTGTTTTTCGGTTTAATTCAAGTGAATTAAACCGGATTTAACCGAACCAGGACTTACCTGCGCACGGATCGATCGATCCATTGGATCGGTTGATCGATCCGTTGGATTGTTCGATCCCTCGTGTGGTGATCGATCTCTGTATTTGTCACTCGTTTTTGGCTGCTGAGTGGATCGATCGATCCACATGCGTTGTCCATGATGGATCGATTGATCCGCGTGTGGAGATCGATCTACAAATTATCCGTGGCTTCGTCCCTTTTTGCATGGATCGATCGATTCGTACACGGATTGATCTATCCGTTGACTCGTGAACAGTGTCACCCCCCCTCTCCCCCTTTTTTTTTACTGAAACAATTAGAAAATCAAAACTAAAAATTAACATGTTAGTGAAAAATAAAAAAGAAAAAAAATAATTAAAGAAAGAAAAATCTACCGAGTGGGTTGCCTCCCACTTACCGAGTGGGTTGCCTCCCACTTACCGAGTGGGTTGCCTCCCACTTAACACTTTGTTTTAAGTCACGTAGCTTGACTTGCACGCCTTTTATGCGTTGATAGGGTCACTTAGGCGAACAATGCCACCTTTATTAATTGCTGCGTCTGTGAGGTATGGCTTCAGCCTCTGTCCATTGACAATGAACTCATAACCGTTCTTGTCAAATAGAACTACCGCTCCGTAAGGTCTCACTTCCTTGATGGTGAAAGGGCCGGACCACCGTGACCTCAAATTGTCTGGAAAAAGTTTCAAACGAGAGTTAAAAATCAAAACCTGATCGTTGGCAGCAAAGTTGCGGGAGATGATCCTCTTGTCGTGAATGGCCTTCGTCCGCTCCTTGTAAATTTTTGAATTTTCGTAAGCGGTGTGACGAATTTCATCTAACTCATTCAACTGAATGAACCGTCTTGCTTGGGCTGGCTTGATGTCATAGTTCATCGTCTTAATCGCACATGCTCCTTTGTGCTTAAGCTCAATGGGGAAGTGACATCTTTTGCAAGATGCTCTTGATTTCTCTGTTCGAGACTTCGACCTGGCCACTCGTCTGTGGGTGATATGATGTGGCGACCTTGTGTTTCACTCCATATTTCCTCAATAGGTTGGCAAACATTTTGTTGATGAAGTGGGATCCTCCGTCGCTGATGACGACTTTTGACCCTCCAAACCTGGGGAAAATAATAGTGTTCAACATTTTAAGAACGGTCTTTGAGTCGTTTGTTGACTTGCAAGCGCTTCCACCCATTTGCAGACGTAGTCAACGACTACAAGAATGTACTCATGCTTCCCGGAAGTTGGAAAAGGTCCCATAAAATCAATTCCCCATACGTCAAACACCTCGACCTCCAGAATGAAATTTTGAGGCATCTCGTTACGCTTGTTGATGGTTCCTAGTCGCTGGCAAGTGTCACACTTGGAAATGAATGCATGAGCATCTTTAAACATCGTGGGCCATCCAAATCCTGCTTGCAATGCCTTAGATACTTTCTTAAAAGTCGCAAAGTGACCTGCATAAGAAGAAGCATGAAAATCATGTAAAATTCTTGGGACTTCCTCTTATAGAATGCATCAGCGGAAAACACCATCGGCGCACTTCTTGTAGAGGTATGGCTCGTCCCAGTAATAGTGTTTGATGTCTCGCAAGAAAACTTCTTCCTGTCATGGCCGGTGAACTTCTCAGGCTCTCTTTTGGCAACTAGATAGTTGGCTATCTCTCCAAACCAAGGCATCACACATTCCTCAACAGCTGCAGCTTCCGTTGTGTAGCAAACACCGATCATGTAGACATTCTCCTCAGGAAGATAATCGTTGATTGGTACGGTCTCATCTATGTGCATCCTGGATAAGTGATCAGCTGCTCCAGTGTCCACTCCCTTCTTGTCCTTTATCTCCAAGTCAAATTCCTGCAACAAAAGAATCTATCGCAGGAACCTAGACTTGGCGTCCTTTTTGTTATACAAATACCGCAAAGCGACATGGTCGGTATGAACAATAACCTTAGAACCGACAAGGTAGGAGCAAAATTTCTCAAATGCAAACACAATTGCAAGTAATTCCTTTTCAGTAGTAGCATACTTACATTGAGCATCATCTAGCGTGCGGCTACTGTAGTAGATGACATGGAGTTTCTTATCCTTGCACTGTCCAAGAACAGCGCCAACTGCATGGTCACTTGCATCGGTCATCACCTCAAATGGGAGCTCCTAATCTGGTGCCTGGACAATTGGTGCGCTCATCAATGCTTCCTTAATGGCTAGACAGGCTTGCATACATGCTTCATCGAAGTGGAACTTGTTATTCTTGCACAGTAACTGAGTTAAAGGACGGGCTATCTTGGAAAAATCCTTGATGAATGATACGTTGCATTTTTAGACTGTTTTCATGGTTGTTTTACATTCATTTAGTAATAAGTTGGTTTTTTCACAAATTAATAAGACCTTGAAAACTAACACCTATCGATGTAGTAGTAAAGGATCGAATCCACAAGTCTCAGAAACTACACTATAATCTACTAAATTATTTAATCTAGCTAAAATGATCACAAGATGGGGGCTTGTTTGCTATTTTTCTATGGTTTAATTCAATACTAATAAAATGCTAGACCTAGGGATAATCGATGGATTGTACTAAAATTAACTGGATGTTTATTCATGCACTAAATTTACCAAGCTTCAACTCAAATATAATTCTAAATTGGTCCATTTTCGTGGTACCAATTACTTCTCTTAGCAATTTAAATACCTAAACTTTCGTTTGGATTTAAGAGAGGTAGAGAGCACTACTAGAGNGCAATTTAAATACCTAAACTTTCGTTTGGATTTAAGAGAGGTAGAGAGCACTACTAGAGCAGATTTGATAAGTTCACAACTTGCCTTAGCAT
>OVAP01001096.1:1981-26567 GCA_900406295.1 Aurinia saxatilis
AAAGTTCTTAATCCAAACCTTAACAAAGGACCTTGGAGTAAAGAGGTAACTGTTTACTCCCTTAGCTTCTCTGTATTTGCTACTAACGTACTGGTCATTACTGATCATCTATCTCTTTCTATTCAGGAAGATAAACTCTTAAGTGAATTGGTTGAGGTTCATATGGAAGATGATAAGCCAAAATGGTCGAAAATTTCAAAGCATCTCCCTGGTCGCATTGGGAAACAATGCCGTGAAAGGTATCTTATATAATGTTTTTTGTTTACGCAACTTTGTTTAGTTTTAGTTTCACCCCTATATGACGAGTTTTTTGTTTTAATTTATGTTTCAGATGGCATAATCATTTAAATCCCACTATTAAGAAAACTCCATGGACCAGAGAAGAGGAACTGATTCTCGTCAATGCACAAACAAAATATGGCAATAAGTGGGCTGAGATTTCCAAGCTCTTATGTGGAAGGTTTGTCCTAAACCATCTTCAAATGTGTTATATTTTTTCTTACAACAATTAAGTGTGTTGTTCCTTGGATTCAACTTTACCATATATACTGAATTTGAGATCTTGGTGTTGCAAATACACACAGGACGGAGAATTATATTAAGAACCACTGGAATTGTTCAGTTAAGAAGAGACTTGGAGAGTTTTCAGTTATTCCCTTCTCTAGTAGTACCGTCTCTAATCCTGGACCTTTTGTGTCCCAAGCCAGCTTTTCCAAGAACACTGCAAATAGTAGCCCTCAAAACGACTCCTTGGATGTAACTTTAGACCTCATGAATTATTGGAAGGATACGAGAGAACAAGAAACAACATCATCATCATCAACCGAGTTTGATTGGTCGAGACGTCGTAGCATGGCTGAAATATCTCATTGGATGCGGCCTTCTACAAGTGATCGCCCTTTCTCCCTAGAAGTTCTAGGGAAACTAGAGGAAACTCAACAAAGCAGCAATGGGAGTGAGAACATAGAAGAACTGAGCGAGATTAGAAAGCGACTGAGAATGGCTGCAAGTACTTTCAAGAACACACCCTCCATTATCTCTAAAAGAAGCTCACCAGCTTCGGTGCATAGACAGGGTTATGCCACTTCACCAAGCAGCGATGAAAGACATTCAGATTATCTGTCTCCCGAATCTAGACCCGTGAAACGCAAGCCCGTGGAGAGGCGTTTGGAATTTGAATTTCTTTGAAAAGATTGTGCTTTTTTAGTTGAATCTCTAAGCTAAGTTATAAGAATTCACGCAGCCTTGCTTCATTTTCTTGATGTACAAGTATGTGTGTGGTGTTGCTAGACTCTTTTTAAATCTATCTCTTATTTTACTAATTTTTATTTATTTTCTATGTAAACAACTCAAATTGATTGCTAACTTCTTCTGACATACATTTGACATCTAGATGCATAATTCCCTTAATAATTTTGGTTAGAAATAACCAAATGTGCAACCTATCTCTCACCTATTCCAGTCTGTACCTAGTTCTGGTTGACACGTAACAACTTTATCTATAACCCCACTACTATGACAATAAATGAAATCTAAAATATATTGCAAAAATATATTGCATATAATCTTTGATGAAAAATTGATTAATAATAGCATTAAAGTTAGGAAGGAAGGTGGAAGCTTCTCCTCTTATCTGAAGGTAATTTCTCATCACCTTCCTCAATTTCCTAATTTGCAAATCCCAACCGAAAAGGGTAAAAAGTACACATCTTTATAAATAGTTAAAATACTCCCCTTCACATACAAGATTATCAAGAAGGAAACAACAATGTCTCGTGATCGCATCGTCTCTGATCCTGGTCCAGCCAAAAAGACGGTGACAATTAGGTCTCGTAAACTCCAAATCACGGCGATATCGGCGGAGAGTCTCTTGGAGGGTAGAAAACCGGTGAAGAGAAACGCATTCGTAGCCTTCGAGATCGCCGGGAGTTATTGGAAGAGACCAATGGTGACGAGTGTAGACGAAGTCGGTGGGAACTATCCGATATGGAACGAGACACTCGAGACGGAGATCTCGACGGAGACAGAACAACAAGAGACTAGTACTAGTAGTTACATGTACGTCAAGGTTTGTTGCCGGAATTCGTCAGGGAAAGATACGCACGTGGGAACGGCACGTGTTCCTGTTAAGGATTTCAGGGGAGAATATGCACCGGAGGGGTTCATGCATTGTCTGAGTTACAGGTTGTGGGACCAGTTTGGGAGAAGAAACGGTGTTGTCAATTTCTCCATTAGGATCTTGCCGGATAAATCATCAGGCGGAGGTGTGCCTCCCTTCTGGTTAAGGTAGTTTTTTAGCTAATTTGAGTTAGAATTATATGTTTTTAATTCTCTTTTAGCAGATATCAAATCTTGATTGCTTTATTATCTTTTCATCTAATTTTTTTCGGTAAATTTACTAATATTTTGGTCATGTGTAACAAATTTTGTGACCCGAGTACACTTTTTTTTTTTTCATTTTGATCAAAGACCCGAGTACACTTAAACGAGAAAATATAGTACACTTAATTTTGAATTTTCGAGCTATTAATATATTTTTGATGGTTTAACTGTTTAACTTATGGATACTTATACATTTACAATAATTCCTTAATATTTGTTATCCGGACTATATACAAAATCTTTTTGTATTTTTTGAACTAGGTTCACCTTAATTTCGACCATGCCAAAAACTAAACCTGTAACTTTTTTCCCCCCGTAAATAAGTAAAACATTGATTATTGAGCGACTATATCACTAAAGATCAGATCGAATATTTCACTAAGAGATGATTGAATCGGTTTCTATAAATAAAAGCGTACGTTGTACCTACCAAATTTTATTACGATGCTATGTCGCTTGGTTTAATCCATACAACGCTTTATGAAGCTTGTAATACTTGTCTTCATCTTCTTCAACTACATATCCTTTTGGTTATTGTATATAAACAACATCCATAAGAACTTCATAAAAAATGTAACTGATAAATGTTCCAAACCTTCTGAGTTGTTCACTACTGTATATAGCCATAAATGTGCCACAGAATTTCCCGTCGGAATCTTTTTGCCATACATTTGTTGATACAAGCTCCCAAGACATTTATAAACAAATGTTGGATCACTAGCTGGTAAAAGGATCTCTTTAGCTAATCGGGGATAATGTGGATGATAGATGTGGACTAAAAAAAAAAAACACAACAAGTGTGTACGCTTGCTGATACTTCTTAGATACTCTAGACTTGGACTTGCTGACAAGAAGTAGAGAGAAAACCTGGTATAAACCAAAACAAACAATTTTACTAATCAAAAGGTGAAAAAGGACTACCATTCAAGCATTATATAGTCAGGTTCAAAGCTAAATTAAAGAGAAAAACACAATCGTACTGTCAGAAATAAAAGGACAAATATAACAAATATCAAGAAAAATTAACACTAAACAAAAGGAGCTAATCTAAGGGTCTAAATAGAGTAAATTGTATCCTTTAGTCTTCAAACATGATTCTCAATTCGGAAGAGATCATTTAAATGCTTTAGAACTTTCCTACACGTCCTTCATGCTTAAGGAAACAATACTTAAATGGATTTCATGTTTCTGTATGAAAAGAATCCATTTGTCCTTATTGAATATGGTATGATCCATTGGGCATGCAGTTACTGTTTGACCTTTTCTAAGAGTTTGGTACGTCGATGATCTTTTATGTTCTGGAAAGCTGACTCAAAGAGATTTGATTCGGTATGTGGCTCGCCTCGTGAAACTTTCTGAGTAGTTGTGGGCACTCGATTGAAGACAGCATTCAATTATGAGTTCTCGGATAGAGTTAGTCGCATGGCTTCAAACTGATCAAGGGGTATCAGTCCTTCATGTTCCAGCTGGTCTAAGAAGATATTGAACTTCTTCTCTATGCCTTTACTCCTGCCCATGGTCATGGGTCCGTAAGGTATTTGAGGAGTTTGGATGATTTGGTTAGGTGTTCGATATATGTCCACATCATTTGCCATGCGGAATTAAAAACAGTGATATTCGTGACAAACTGAGACAATCTGTGGCAACATTTCCATGGAATACCAAGTTGTACATTGGTGGCAAATATTATCATGGTTTGTTAGACTTTAATTTGTGACAATATTGTCATACCCGAAGGTCGTGGTAATTTGTGGCTTATTGTCACAAATAATACGTACGGTGAGAGTCTGGCAACTTAATTTTCCAGTCCCCCCATCAAATCTGCATGGGTGATACAGTGGAATGTTTGCCACGGACTGCCATTTATTTCGTTATAGAAGAGTTCACAAACTGAATAAACGCATTTATGCGTTTTGCAAAAAAATCAACCATCGTATATGGAATGTGAGCAGGAATTGTTATGTCACATGGCGGCAGTGCAAGAACAAAGCACGTTCTCATGGTAATACTATTGGCAGTCACTTGTATATGTAGGTATATACATCGAATTAGTACGTTTTGATTAAGGTAGTTTTAGCTAATTAGGGTTCAAATTATATATTTTTAATTCTCTTTTAGCAAATATCTTTTGTTTTAATAAAATGTTAAATTTATTCAAGAACAAAAAAATTGTTTTTACAAACCAAAGCTAGTAATTACTTTTATGTACACAAAGTTGTTATAAAGAGACCTTGATCTAAACTATTCTATCAATGTATTCTCCATTGTCAGGTTCTCCCTTCAAACTGAAGCTATTCTACACTTAACTATAACATCAATAGTAGCCTCCAACTGCAATGAGGAAATGTGGTTCTCCCCATATAGTCGCATGTTTCTTTCTCTTCAAATAAGGTGAATTGTCACTTGAAAGACATAGCACAACAGGAATTGTTTTCTCCCACTCCATTGTTCTCTTTTAGCAAATATCAATTCTGTACTGATTGTTTTGTTATCTTTTCATCTAGTTTGTTTTGGTAAATTTAACTAATATTTTGGTCTAGTGTAATAAACTTTTTTGGCTATTAGTTCGAGTAAACGTAACCGATAAAATATAGTACATGACGATGGCTTATATCATTTGATCTGCTTAACTTTGGATTTGTTGTTAATATATTTTTTATGGTCTAATTGTTTAATTTAATCGATACTCATATATATATACAATCATTTCTTAGCATTCGATATCCGACCAATATATGAAATCTTCTTGTATTTCTTAAACTAGGATCACCTTAATTTAGACCAAGCCGAAAACTAAACCTATAGCTTCTTTCTCCCGTAAATCAATAAAATATTGATTACATTTTGAACGACTGTATCACTAAAGATTAGATCGAATATTTCACTGAGAGATGATTAAATCGGTTTCTACAAACGAAAGCGTACGTCATTCCTACAAAAAATTATTATGATGATCTGTCGATTGGTTTAATCCATACAACTATTTATGACACTTCTAATATTTGTCTTCATCTCCTTCAACTGCATACCCTTTTGATGATTGTATGTACACATCCTCCAAAAAGAATTACATAAAGAAACGTAACTGATATATGTTCAAAACATTCTGAGTTGTTCACTACAAGAAAAACTCTATATAGCCACAGATGTGTCATATAATTCACTATGACAAAAATGATTTGCCATACGCAATAAAAAAATAGTGATACCGTGACAAACTGAAACAATTCATGGCAATATTGCTACAAATTAACAAGGTTTACATCGGTGGAAAATATTGTCACGGTTTGTTAGGCTTTAGTTTGTGACAATATTGTCATATGCAAGGTTGTGAAATTTTTTGCCTATTGTCACAACTACTACTGTGACAGTATGACAACCAAATTTCCCAATGCCCCATCAAATCAATTTTGGCGAGGGTGATTCAAAGGAATTTTTTCACAGAGTGCCATTTATTTCATTGTGACAAAATTTGTCTTGTCATTCAAAATATTCGCTTTGCCACATTCATGATTGTGACATTCCGTGTCCATCCACAACAATCTGTGGCAACCCGTCACAATATATGGTAATTGTGGTAATTTGGAAATATATGTGGCAAATATTATGTCGTACAGTGATTGCAGTATTGGGAAAAAATTTGCTATGCCACAAAAATAGTCATGAAAAACCGTGACAAAAGTATTATATACATTGCCAACGATGTTGTTGATGTAAAGAAAAATAACTCATAACCCAAAAAACATTATCCAAAGAAGTCTTCCTTTTACGAATCAAGAGTGTGAATGTACAAACATCTAGATGAAGAGTGAAAGTGTGCATCGGAAGAGTTCATAGACGGAACAAACGCATTTCTGCGTTTTGCAAAAAATCAACCATCATATATGGAATGTGAGCAAGAATTGTTATGTCCACGTAGGCGTTTCACGAACAAAGTACGTTATGATGCTGATACTACTGGCATTCACATGCATATGAAGGAATTTACAACGAATTGTTATGTTTGGACAAACCGCAGAGAAAATTGTTACGACAACGGCGGAGCATCGACAAGCCACTTTGTAGCCTAACAAGAAACGTGGGATGGTGATTCAAGTAATAATCGAGCAACATTTAACCAATATCATGATCTATACAAAGGTGCAAACATAGTCCCAGATGAAGCTCCCGTTCCCTATATTATTTCAGAACCAAAATACACGGAGATATGGTACGATAGTGTTATTCAGACATTATAAGCAGCAATCCCACCCCTTTACGATTGGTTTTCTGATAGAATTTCTAAGTTACACTTAGCGTCAAAAGTGACAAGCTGAGAGACCAAATTATAATGTGGTGGATGCATGTCTCGGTGAAATATTGAGATATTTAAAAAGGTACTTCCATCGCTTAATAAAGGTTGTGAATCATACTATGAGTTGAAGAAATTGGGTTGCTTACACTATATCCAAAATTAAAATTAACATGTTTAGATAATAAATAAAAATTCAACTGAAATTGTTGCTTACGCTATATCCAAAATCGTAAGTTATCAATGCTTATAATTTAAAAAATAAATAGAGTATCATCGTAAACTGTCACAAGTTTTCGGTGGCAACCCAAAAAAAAAAAAAAATTGGCCTCAACAAAAAATAACAAAATTTTGGCTTAGTTGTTAAGTAAAACCACTTTCACCATTTTCCTTTCTTTAGGTCACCAAAAATAAAATAAATAAAATCTCTTGCTTTAGCACCACGGACTAGGCCTGGGCGTTTCGGGTTACGGGTCGGATCCGGGTCGGGTCCTCGGGTTTTCGGGTCCATGATTTTAGGACCCGTTCAGGTAATAAAAAAAATTAGGGTTGGTTCGGTTCGAGTGTCCTCGGGTTTGGGTCGGTTCGGGTCTATAAATAAAGACCCATTTGGACCCAAAAATTTTTGGGTCCGGATTCGGGTCGGGTTCGGTTCCGGGTTTTTAACCTAAAACTTTCAAAAATGTCCCAAAAACTATCCAAAATACCAAACTTTTTAGAAAAATTTTTTTAAAAAAATGGAAACAATACAACTAAATTGGTTATTTTTGCCCTAAATGAACGAAAATACCCGAGCTAATAAAATTAAACATAAAAACAACAAAGTAAACTGTAAGATTTACACAAACTAACAAATATATCTATGTATTTTATAAATATTTCGGGTTTTTTGGGTTCGGTTTCGGGTTCTCGGGTCTAGGAATATTGGACCCGTTCGGGTATTTCAATAAAATCAGTTCGGGTTTGGTTCGGGTAATTTTGGGTCGGGTCGGTTTGGTTCCTCGGGTCCGGGTAATAAGCCCAGGCCTACCGTGGACAACAACATTGCGTTTTTCCTTGCCGACTACTTTGCATGTTTCTTACTCCATTACCTCTTTCATGTTTCTGAAAACGGTCATAATATGGGTCAGTGAGCCTTTTATGCATAAATCCCAAATCATGGTGTTGCACATTTTGACATTATGTGTCACTCCTTTGCGAGGGATGCCATAAAATATTTTCCATGCTTCATCCACTTTACTAGCCTTGCACAACACTTTCATGATGATAGTGTAGGTAGAAATGGGAAGTTGAATCTTGCGTTTAGCAACGTGTCACATATTTTCAGTGCCCTTTCTACTTCTCATGTTTCACACAAACCATCTAACAAAACGTTGTTAGTTGCAATCTTGGGTTTCACACCATGAGAGATCATCTCAACTAATAAATCCTCGCGTCTTGAAGGTTTCCTTTTATGAGAACAGTGAAGGTTTGGATGGTAGGATTGCATCCTTGGCTAACCATTGAATCAAGCAACCGTCACGCCTCATCTAAGCAGTTTTATTCACAAGCCATATATAAGCAAGCTATGAGTAACCGTATCGGGAATCAAGCATGCCTCTGTCATCTCTTGGCGCAATTTTGTAGTCCGTTGAAGATTTTCCTCTTTAATAGACAGATCAATGAAGTTGAAGATGTTGAAAGTGGCAACAGAATGCTTGATGTTTCTCTTTCGGGTCGTGTCATTCAGAAAGCACGGGGCATCATATGGCCACTGCAATGCACCAAATGCATATATGATGGTGTTGTATTCTACAACATCGGAATAGACATCGGTCAAATCCATCTCCTCTATCAGCTTGATGTATCCTTCACCTTGCCGTCTTTGCAAAGAGAATCTACATAGACGGAACAAACGCATCTATGTGTTTTGCAAAAAAAATCAACCATCATATATGGAATGTGAGCAAGAATTGTTATGTCCATGTAGCCACTGCAAGAACAAAAGTATGTTATGATGCTACTACTATTGGCATTCACTTGCATACGAAGGGATTTACAGCGAATTATTATGTTTGGACAAACCATATAGAAAATTGCTACGACAACGGTGGAGCATCGACGAGCCACTTTGTAGCCGAACAAGAAACGTGAGGGTGATGATCACAGTAATTTTCAAACATCATTCAACCAATACCATGTTCCATACAAAGGTGAAAACATAATCCCGGATGAAACTCTCGTTCCCGATATTATTTCGGAACCAAAATACACGGAGATATGCTATGATAGTGTTATTCAGGCATTATAAGCAACAAAGCAACCCCTTTACGGTGAGTGTTTGATGGGATATCTCAGTTATACTTACCTTCAAAAATGAAAAGCTGAAAGACCAATTATAATGTGGCATATGCATGTCTCGATGAAAGATACCAGACATTTAAAAAGATACTTCCATCGCCTAATAAAGATCATGAATCATACTACGAGACGAAGAAATCGGGTTGCTTGCACTACATCCAAAATTAAAAATTAACATGTTTATATAATAAATAAAAAAAATTCAACCGTAATTGTTGTACGCTATATCCAAAACCGTAAGTTCTCAATACTTACAATTTTAAAAATAAATAAAATATCATCGCAAACTGTCACAAATTTTCCATGGCAACCCAAAATAAAAAAAAATTGGGATCTCTCCGGCGCAGACTCTAAACATTTAGGGTTTAACACAAATAACAAAATTTTGGCTCAGTTTTTAAATAGAAAACACCTTTACAATTTCTCTTTAAAAAGTTTCATTTCGCTAGCACCGCTGACAGCCACATTGAGTATTTCCCTCCCCGACTACTTATTCCTCACAATGGTCTCTTACTCCAGGTATAAGTATGTGAGCTACATACTGATTGAACCAATTTTCCATTATCTTTTTTTTATGTTTCTGAAAACGGACATATATTAGGTCACTAAACTTTTTATATGCATGAACCCCAAGATTTGGGGTGGGGTTATGAAGATTTGAGCCACCCAATTTTAATTTGTTATTTTTACACATTTCATTTTTTATTATTTGTCGAGAACTCCATCAAAACACCTTCGATAGAGGCTCTTATAACACAGTTTGTCGTTTAGGTACAATAGAAACGCCAATTAGTTCATCGATAAAAATAGTTGAAAGAGCATGAAGAAATTGATCTTGTTTGTGGGAAACGGGAAACCTAATCATAAGTTGTGTCGTTTAAATGGCGAAACCATGTATGGTCTCTGACTCTGCGTATAAAATAAAAACAGCACAGAAAAGTCAATGTCGCCTGCACTAGTATCAGGTGTTTCTGTGATAGGATCCCGATGATACTCTTGATTTTCCGTTGAACGTGTAACAGAAAACAACATCTTTATTAACCAATCAAAGAATTACAATCCATTTCTCTCTTCCTCACTTTCTCGATAAACTCTCACTCTCTCATGCGTTAATCTTTATATACTAGAGGTTCCTTTACAAGTTACAACCAGCTGGTAAAGTCTTCTTCTCGTTATTCTTCCTCCTAAATTACACCTTCCAGGGCTTATCATTTTGCTCAGAAAAGATGAATCCCCAAACCCATAAATTCTTAAGAAAAACAACCGTTCCTATTTCCTCTTGACTGGTGCATGGGAACTCATTGCTAGTTTGTCTTATAATCAGGTCGAACTGGGGTAATTCTTAGCACATATGTTTGCTTTATCCAATGCGTGTATGATTTGGGATGAGAATGGGTTTATCCGTTTGTTACATGATCTTGGAAAAGCTGGCTGTGTGTCCATATGATCTGTTCTTAAACATGGGATTTATCAGCTATTTGAGTCTTGAGATACTTACCTAGTTGGTATTTGCAGATCAAGAGGAAGATATTATCAGGCCAAAATTCTTTGCAGGATTTCATCTCTCGACTAAAAAGAGAGCAATTTGGGAACGAACAATCTGACAATGCAAAAATGAAGATGTACTAGAAATGTAGATCAATCTGCAGTGCATTACCCTTTTGCATGACATTTTCCCAGTGACAAATCCAAAGATTAAGAGTACTTAAACAATACATGTTTCATGGCACAGATCATGTTGTGAATGAATATCTCGACCATAGTTACCAAAATCTAGATGCCAAACCAGTGTAAAATTACATATTAACAGAACAGCACATATCTATGAAAGACAAAGAAAGAGTAAAATATTATGGAGAGCCTAACCCTGACAGAGAAACTAGACACCAGTCAGTTAATCCTTCTTCTTCTGAACGTGGGGTTAATTGTTCCGTCCAAAGAATCGAGTTTATCAATACTCTCTATACAGTCGCGAACTCTCTTTACAACTCTAGGTACTGCTGCAACATTCTTCGCCATTCTTTCCCTAAGTTGAATCATTTTCTCTTCAGACTCTTGTTGTTCAGTTCCAAACTCAGAAGGTACTTGTGTTCCTGCATTAGAAAGACACTGCCGATTAGTTGATATAGCATACTGTTAACAGAGATAGCAGGTCAAATAAAGCCTATCATGAAGCACAGTAAAGACTCTAGCTTTTAGCTGTTCACGAACCAAGTCATTGCGAGTATTGATTCGCTTACACAAACCATCACTCCCACACTCAATTCTACCAAAAATTTATCGACTTAGAGCAACAAGGTACACTCGTCTCCTTACATAACACAGTTGGTATTTCATTATACATATTATCCCACCAGTCTTCCTAGTGATACTAGTAGCTTTGGCAAGCGTGTAAATACAGATTCAAAAGACAAGTAAAAGACGTTTCTGCAGCACAATCAAAAGGATCAAAAAGATTTTACATGTTGGACATACTAGAAATTCCTCAACAAAAAGAGATTACTGTACGAAATTCACCAATATCCAATTCGATTTTCGCAGCGATGGGAAAAAAGAAGGAACCTGCGGGGGCGAGGCAGAGAGGATCCGACCCGGTATGGGTATTGGGTGTATGAGACGAAAGCGCAGAATCGAGAGTGTTCCTGAGATGTTCCGGTAGGGTTTGCCTGTAGTCTGAGATCTTCTTGGCCATCTCCCTCACTTCTGACTCCAATTTCTCCAGATCGACTTCAATTTCGGGTTCCGACTCTGGATCTACGGCCATCGACTCCATTAATTTCGACCTCCGATTACTCTTCTACCAACTGGGAAACTAAAGGGTTTTTCAAAATCTGAGGATCCAGAATCTTTAGTAAGTGACTGATAATAACGTTGCAAGAGGTTTTCTCAACGAAACGTCGTCGTTTGCATTCCACTTTGAACTCAAAAAATTTCCCAAGTTTTGCTTTTTCATTATTGGTTGACCAAGTATATACATCGACCCTTTTAGAGGGGAAAAAAATGATTCTTAGATGTGTATGTAATAGATGCACCAACTCTCTCACTCCCCCTATGCTCTCACGTCAGAGCTTTGCGCCGAAGGTTCGCTTGATAGTCACTGCTTCTTTCAGCAAAGCTTCTTGCGTCAAAGATACCACCAACTGCACACTCATCCATTATCATTATCAACAACCAATTTATTACTATAAACAGCTTGATTTCGTAGATTACAGATTCGGGGTTCCATAATTAAGCTCTCTTATAATTCAAGATCTTGAGAACTACATTAGTTACTTTAGTGGCCTCTAGAATGTAATTAACTGAGGTTTAAAGGATGCAGCAATGTACCTCTCCCTTTCTGTTGAACATTTCGCCAGTGGTAAAACCACGGCCCTGAAACGCAGTCGGACTCGTCATCTGGATACGGATTTCTATTAGTCATTAGAAATACTTTGCATTCTTCAAAAACAAACAATTAAATTTTCTTACCACAAACAGCAACCAATCATCAGCTCTTAGAGGTCGGTGGAACCACATCCTTCAAGGGGAATTGAGAAAGAATAAGAGACATACACTGAGGCATTGCTATCGGATAATGTAAAAAATGTAGATGGTGAAGTATATTTACAGTACATAGCCGAAAGCAGCTATGTAATTATGTGTGCGCCTATGGTTTGTAAATATGTTTAGAGGATAATACAAAACACAAACTTCATTTATAGGAAAGAAAACGGCTTACGAGTGGTCCAGGCTAAGAGCAGCTGAACTCATGTCCTTCTTGCGGTGAGGGTTTAAACTAATACAGGCGAATGTCAAATCCGAAGCATATGCAACCACACATCTGTGTACAAATGCCGTGTGCAAGAAATTCAGTTCCCTAGGTATGATAAGTAGAATTGATAACGCTACAAATATATCAACTGGTGATACTGAAATACCGTTGATAGAACATACGAAAGTACCAAGTTTTTAGGCTATTTTTCAGTATACTACAGCTGAAGTAGAGTTGCTCACCTGTGCAAAGCTTGATCATCCAAAAGTTTTCCCTTTACTCTAAACCAATATCTCAGTCTGCAATATTAGTTTTAGAAANCTGGTGATACTGAAATACCGTTGATAGAACATACGAAAGTACCAAGTTTTTAGGCTCTTTTTCAGTATACTACAGCTGAAGTAGAATTGCTCACCTGTGCAAAGCTTGATCATCCGAAACTTTTCCCTTTACTCTAAACCAATATCTCAGTCTGCAATATTAGTTTTAGAAAGAATGGTTAGCTTTTATGAGTAAACATGTAAACATATAGTACTAGTTGTTAAGGGTGATGAAGTAAAATGCGCTCAATAGTACTCAACAATGTGATTGAATTATTCAGGATTTAGACTAGTAGGTTAACCTTGGAGGAGCCTTTGTCTGTTCGGTATGATAAGTGGGCTCACAAAATCGAATCTCTACAGGCCATGGAGCACTAGTGTCAGCAGCAACTTTGTTTCGGTAATCCCTGAAATGAAATATAATTAAAAAGTAATTCAGTCTGAGAGCACCTTATAACAAATGGTCTGACACAATACTTCCACTTACTTAGGTAGCAAAGGGTCAGTTAAACGTCGTTCCATCATCTCCTCCCTTGGTATAAGCTGCAGTAGATAGGGATCAAAATGAGTATCATGTAAGTCATTATAAGCGTAAAAATAAGAGAATTATCTTACCGTTTCAGGAGCTGGCACACGAGGCATGGTCGACTCCTGGTGTATAAAACCTTGTTGCTCTCTCTATAAAATCAGAGAAAAAAAGTTACAAANCATATAAGTCATTATAAGCGTAAAAATAAGAGAATTATCTTACCGTTTCAGGAGCTGGCACACGAGGCATGGTCGACTCCTGGTGTATAAAACCTTGTTGCTCTCTCTATAAAATCAGAGAAAAAAAGTTACAAAAGTTACACTGACTGTTGTATTAAAGAGTAAAACTATTCTTTCATGATGGCATATATTAAGATAAGAATAGACATTCGAAAACAAACAAAACCTGAAATGACGCAAACAAGATGAATATGTTTTTTCCGTTCTGTCTAGCATCTACTCTTCGGGTAGCAAAGTTGTTTCCATCACGTATGCGNTATGTAAGTCATTATAAGCGTAAAAGTAAGAGAATTATCTTACCGTTTCAGGAGCTGGCACACGAGGCATGGTCGACTCCTGGTGTATAAAACCTTGTTGCTCTCTCTATAAAATCAGAGAAAAAAAGTTACAAAAGTTACACTGACTGTTGTATTAAAGAGTAAAACTATTCTTTCATGATGGCATATATTAAGATAAGAATAGACATTCGAAAACAAACAAAACCTGAAATGACGCAAACAAGATGAATATGTTTTTTCCGTTCTGTCTAGCATCTACTCTTCGGGTAGCAAAGTTGTTTCCATCACGTATGCGGTTAACTTCATATATGATGGGAACTGCAAGATTTAGAAACCATAATAATTTGTAAAGTGTTAACAAATTCGTGAATGCAAGAGTTAGATATTTGGAGAAGACAGCAGATCTCGATATGGATTTTAGTAAGGAAGAAAAGCAATTGCTTGCTTGCAAAAGGCAAGAGCACATGTTCAATTGTGTCCTTACAATCTAATTCTCCAATACGAAGGAAATAGGAATGTAAATTATGCACAATCTTCAGTGATTCAACAGTTTTTGTTGCTGCAGCAAGTGCCTGTGAAGTGTAAGCAGCTGTGTCACAGTGATTACTAGTTATGTACATTGCCTGATAACAAGCTCTCCATACCTGTCCAACTAGTTGCCCTCCATAAACCTTTCCAAAGGTTGGAGCATCGGGTAGAGTGATACCCCGGAATATATTAAACTACAAAACAGAAGCACACACAAATAAGAAAGAGAATCCTCGAATTTCATTTACGGAGAGAGAGAGAGAGAGAGAGAGAATGTTATAACAAATTGAAGTGCAGTTGGGGGAGATTCAGTACATCTAATGGCTCCATATCCAATATGCGCTCCGAAAGACAGCGTGTGTCAACTTCCTTATCTGAATCCCGTGTGGAATTTGTCTCAAGCAAAGCACAATGATCAGACATCAACAGTAAGCAGGTAAGCTGCAAGAAGAGGCATGAAAGGCACTAGTCAGTATGCTATTAGTGTTAGCATACCATGAGCTCAACGCCATGTAACGAAAAAGAAGAGGTCATTTTCAGCAAACACCTCTGAGACAGCAACAACATCTGCTGTGTAAACATTCCCAAAAATACCTGTGTAAGAATAAATGAAAGCTAATTCAATCACAGAGGTAAAATCTCCACACAGACAACATCAATACACCAAAATTGAAGAATAGAATTGACCAGTATTTCCTGAGAGACTCACCACGGCCGAAGAAATCAAAGCGTTTCAAGAGGAAGTCCGGACTGTTTTGCTCTCCGGGTGGTCCCCGAACCTGAGCCTGCGAAAGACAACTAATTACTTCCCATGACTATAACAGCACACAAGTGTAACTTCACACGAACCTGTCCTTCCCAGAGAATATAAATTCCATCTACATCCTGATCTTCACGAACTACGTAATCCCCTCTCTCTGCCAAACACATAATAAGCCAAATATCACATTGACTTCTACACAAGTCAACGAAATTCCCAATCAAAATTGACTTCCGAAAATCCCAGAATCACGTACCAAAACGCTTGAACACAACGGCCTCAGATATTCTCTTCAGAGAAGAACTAGGTAAATGCTGCAGCAAGGCCACATTACCCAGGAACTCGACAACTGCAAACCATATGAAATCAAGAATACAGATGACAAAACTCTCAATACAACATTCATTTTAGTCGCCCATGAATTTCTCCAGACATCGAAAGATGACGAAATACCTGATTCAGTGTTCATGGTGATGACTGATGAAGTATAAACCAAGGTGAACAAAATGGACGGCAAAGTCAATAATCCTCAATGTCTGGAGTTGGCGACGTTAAGTAAAGTGCTCATTATTCTGTACAACTNACTGATGGAGTAGAAACCAAGTTGAACAAAATGGACGGCAAAGTCAATAATCCTCAATGTCTGGAGTTGGCGACGTTAAGTAAAGTGCTCATTATTCTGTACAACTCGGTCTACGCTACATTCCGTGTACACCTCATTCCGTGTTACTCATGTCCAATGACCATGTTCATGAATTCAGTGGGCCTAAAGTTTCCAGCCCAATTACGTAGTATTACACATAGGCCAGATCCGAGCCGTGGAATTGAATAAAGTTGTCCTCGTCACCTTCCCAAGACGAAGTGGCACGTCTGTCTTAAAAATTCCAAACTCTTCGCGAAGATTTTATAAATAAGCGGAATCTTCCGAGTATCTATGGTAAGTAGATGCCCACAACAACTCTTCTTCGTTCCTTTCGTCTCTCACTGACTCTTCTTTGATAAACAAACTCAACTTCTCTTCTCTCTCGTACTCGTCTACTACTATGACTTTGTGTCTTCTTCACCGAGATTGAAAAATTACTTGATGGATCGTCTTACGTTGAGCTTCTTCCTCCACATATTTTCGGACAGAGATCCTGGTATTCAGCCTGATCCAACCAGCTTATGATTTTGTCTCTTTTCTTAAGTCTCACACTGATCAATCTCCGGTCAGTGGGTTCCAGTGGAAATTTCGATCTCATCTGTATATATTCCTTGTTCATTCATTTTGATCTGGGAACTCTGGAAGTATATAATGCTTGATTGCTCCAATGTCAATACTGTGTTGTGTACCTGTACTTGAATGTGTATATTGCTTGGGTTGTGTCCATTGGGTGTGGAAGAAATGTCTATACACAGCAGGTCACGAGAGTGAGAAGTGGGGGTTAGCTACTTCAGATGAGTTCGAGCCAATCCCTAGGCTCTGCCGCTTGATCCTAGCTGTGTACGAGGTCGATCTTCATAACCCTATGTGGGCACCTCCTGCTGGTTATGGGATTGACCCGCATCATGTTGTCCTCAGAAAAGACTATGACCAGACTGAAGGTCGTGTGACCCCTTACATGATCTACTTGGATCACGAAAACGGCGATGTAGTGTTGGCCATAAGGGGGCTTAACTTGGCCAAGGAGAGTGATTACGCCGTTCTGCTTGATAACAAACTTGGACAGACTAAGTTTGATGGAGGTTATGTACACAACGGGTTGTTAAAGGCGGCCATGTGGGTTTTTGAGGAGGAGCATGAGGTTTTAAGGGAATTACTCGAGGCAAACCCGGATTATTCTTTGACATTTGTTGGGCATTCACTAGGTGCAGGGGTTGTTTCTCTGCTGGTCTTGTTTGTGATTCAGAACCGGGGTAGGTTGGGAAACATAGAGAGAAAGAGAATAAGATGCTTTGCGATTGCTCCTCCAAGGTGTATGTCTCTCCATCTAGCTGTGACATATGCAGATGTAATAAACTCTGTTGTTCTACAGGTAAGATGATTATATAACTTGGCCTCCATTGACACACTTAGGTACCTCTGCTGATCTATATTACGTGCTGCGTTGAATGAAACAGGATGATTTCTTACCTCGGACTACCACAGCTCTAGAGGATGTCTTCAAGTCAATTATCTGGTAAGGAAACAGTATGAAATTCAAATCCATTCATTAATTAACTTATTGGCCTGAGTTTCGAAAGAAAGAATAAAAACAAACAAGAATCTCAAGCTCTTGTTTATATCTTAACATCAGCTTGCCGTGCTTGTTATGCCTCACATGTGTGAAAGATACATTCACATTTGAGGAGAAAAAGCTTAAAGATTCCAGGCGTCTATATGCTCCTGGTAGGTTATACCACATTGTCGAGCGTAAGCCCTTAAGGTATTTATACTCTAAACTCATGTGCATTGAAATTGTTTCCTCGACTCGGAGAAGAGTTCAAAGTGAAAACCATATGCCCTTGTTACAGATGTGGAAGATATCCTCCTGTTGTGAGAACGGCTGTTCCAGTTGATGGGAGATTTGAGCAGATAGTTCTCTCATGTAATGCAACAGCGGATCACGCCATCATCTGGATTGAAAGGGAATCGCAGAGAGCTCTCGATGTGAGTACCTCCGCAATGTTTAAGTCTTGTGGCCTCTTCACTATCTGGCTTCATTCTTCTGGCAAACCATTTTCTATGTTTTGAACCTTTTCTTTTTAACTCAGTTGATGCTGGAAGAGGACCAGGTAATGCAGATTCCGGTTGAGCAGAAAATTGTGCGGCAGAAATCGATTGTTGAGGATCATGACGAAGAATACAGAGCAGCTATAATGAAGGCGGCTGCTTTGAACATCCCCATGTCTCCCTCACCATCTTATGGAACATTCAATGAGACAGAAGGAGAGAGCTCTGCGGGATCAGGCACAGAAGGGTCCTCTTCTGCTTGGTCTTTCAAGGGGATGAGAAGAAAATGGAATCAGTTCCTAGATCATCATTTTCCTATAAACGATGACAATGGGCATATGATTTTGTTGTGTGATTAGGAACATGAAATTTTGCTGTAGGTGTACTTGTAGAATGTAGGATATAGCATCATAGATGTAATGTAGATGAAAATTCATTATGGAGAGAATTTCTTATTGAATTTGGGTGTGAAGAATGTTCCAGCTCTTTTTATGTCACACTCACTGTTTGGTAGCAGTTTCTTGTGAAAAGATAGTGGACAGAGTCACAGAACACTTCTAGTGTTATATACACTATTCAGCTTACAAGCAGACTTGTTTTTAAGGTACAACTACATGATTTTTTGCTCCAACCAACTTTGGTATATGCAGAATTGGTAAGCCAAGCCATGACGTTTTATTTATAACCAGGCATTAATCTAGTAGCGCCGGTGTCTTTTAGCAGCATTATGGACTACCTGTATATCACTCAGGTTTGGTCTCTTGGGTTCTTGGAGCCAAACCAAAATCAGGAACAGCTTCACCTGCAAGTGAAATTAACACCATGTTATACAACCTAGAGTAGACACTAAATTCACTGAGAGTATTTAAACTGAAAGCTATACCATGCATTCGTTTCACAAATCTCTCGAACTCTTTGAAGTTTTGAGACTGCATCAGAGTTGGGTTAAGCCTCAGGTAAGTGAAACATGATAGATGGCGGCCATCAGGATCGTTAAGTGGCTTTGCATTTTCAAGTATCTTGTTATAACCTTCTCTGTCATAACAAGGAAGAGCATTCTCACTAGCAACAGGTATACTAGCATCCCAAGCAGCATTCAACACCTGATTAAAAGAAAAAGAAAAAAGAAGCAAAGTGGGCATTCATGATTTTGGCCTAAACCAGTTAAGGCCATATTCACTTCTGCAACTTGAACATTTACCTGCCAAACTAGACCTTCTGGATCAGCCAGTGCCTCTGGAAAATCCTCATGTTGAACAAGTGTTCGTAACTCCACGCATGTAAAATTGAGAGCAGCATCATGTTTCTTCAGCATTGCAGCTATAGGACCGTACCCATCACGATTTGAGGAGTTGTAAAAGCCAGCAGTGAGCTCAGCAGCATGGCTAGCTGTTTTATACCACCAGTGTATACCTGAGAGCTGATCTCCAAAAACGGGATACAAAACAATATATTAACACAAGCCGGAAAAATATAGTTCAGTTAACACCCGTAGAGAGTTGATAATACCTTTGCAGCAATGCAATTTCCTTCAAAAGCCAAATTTGCCATAGCAAGAACACGATCACCATGGTCAATCAGAACTCTTGAGTACCAATTAAGAAAGAATCTGCCATAGTAGCTGTCATAGTCACCTCCATCACGGAAAAATCCAGTCCCGTGTGGTGTTGAATTATAAGTCTCTGTGTTATCAGGTCCTCTGCCCCAAAAGCTGTGTCCTCTTACCTCTGCAGCCTCTTGTAAGTTCTTCATCAAATATTTATCATAACACTGCTTGGACAGGACAGCACAGCAGAGAAGATTGATCGGTAAGTAAACTAATGAATCGTAGTCCCAATAGTAATGGAAGATAAATTGTAATTTTGTATGTGCTGATGATCCATGAAAAAGAGTACCTGGAATTCACCAATACCAGGATATTTCCACCCATGTTGTGCAGGGTATGAAGGATACCTCAGCTCTCCACATGGACCTAGTCCAACTTCAATTTCAGAGATGATTTTATCCTCAAAGAATTCATCGAATTCCACCCGAAAGCTTCGCATATAATCAAAGTAAACCTACAATGTTTAGGAGGATTAATCATTACAAACCAGGTTTTCATATTTCTTCCTAGGATAACTTGCAACCGATTATTCGAGAGCATATAATAGAAATATACCTCCAGAGCAGTCCGTCCTCTTAAGACCCGTTGCTTGTCAATACCCCAGGTAAGGCATTCAGAGTTACGCCTGCCTGCTCTGTCAGTGAAGTATATGTCAGGATTGGTTTGACCAATTTCTCTGACCCAGTCAGGGAGTTGTATATGCACATCATCTCCAACATTGCCTCCACATTCGTGAAACGACATAACAACCTGAAGTCAATCTAAGTTAAGAACTTGGAAACAGTTGTATCACTCAAGTCTACAAATTATTTCACTAAACTGAATGATCTCAAGTAAGAGATACACAAGAAACTTCAATCTATGGAATGGATGATAAATACCTGTATCTTAAGTCCAAGGTCACGTATCATCTGAAAGAGTTTCTTGTAACCACTCCAGTTATAAAGCTGGGGGGTATGAGACTCAACAATTCCCCACCAGCAGTCAACCATAACACCGTCAACATTAACCGACTTTAAGGTTCTTAACTGATCCATAAGCTTTTCCGGTTCCACCACTTCCGAGTTCATATCAATCACTCCCAGCTATATATCATTCAACAATCTCATTGAAATCAACCAAACACACACACACATCTCTAGTAGAGCAAGAAGAAGACTTACTGGTAGCATAACATAAACCGGAACACAAGCTGTACCAGCAAAATCACGCTCTTCAAAATACTCATCAACCTAACAAATTGAAGAGTAATTCATCAGCAATTTCAAATGATAAGTAACAAGTGACCTAGAGAGCTCCAAAAACACAAGAAGAAACAGAGTAGTTCCACGCATACGAGCTGATCAGTAGAATCTTCCATGGAATCTACTTCAGTTGGAGCTGGTTCCTCGATACTCTCCCCTTTCTGTTTCGCCTTGGCAAAAACCAACCGCCTAGCACCAGTAAATGAAGAAACACCAACGCTAAACGGTAATGAGCTCCGAGCCGAAAATCTCGTCGGAGTACCAAGTCTCAAGCTCACTGGAATTACAGTATGAGTCAACGCAATCGAAGAAACCGCCATTCTCAGAAATGTTCTCTCTCTTTTTCTCAATTCCGCACAGAAATTTCTGGGAAATGACAAGACATAGAAAATCAAAACCCCACGTGAAGGTGTCTAAAGCTTTTTCATGGATCCGGGATAGAAATTAAAAATTGAGTCAATTTTGAAGTAAGGTTTTGAGGATTCATTCAGATCCGTTGAGTACAAAGTGTTTTGTTTAGACCACTTTTTATCGTACACGTGGCGGTGCTTCTGGTTTCCAATATCCACGTTGGATCGCTTGTTGGCAAGTTTTGTTAATGGGCTTTTCAGAAAATAGCTCGACTTATATATTGTTTTGTCATCTGATTGAAAGAGAAAACAATGTACAAGAGATACAAACCATAAACAAAACCAAGTACCAACAACAACGTAAATGGTAAAGAGATCAAGAAGAAGACAATAACCTTTCACTAACAAAGAGATTATCTACCCAACTACGATGTCCTCTAACACCATAAGATTGCATTCTGATTTTTTGGCCCATACTAATAGCTATCACATAAGCTCCTTTATTAGAAACTCTCTCTCTAGTTCAACGAAGAATGAAAACCTAGAAACGTTGATTGAGATTTAAGAATATGACCTTGAGAAGTGAAGGACGAGCAGATTTTTTGTTTATTGATCGCTCCTTTCAATTTAGGCATTTCCAATGTGAAAATAACCTTCTCAAAATGATGACTTCGCATATTGTCGGTTGCCCATAAGAATACCTCAAATTTAAGAGCATCCAGAGATGTCTGATTAGAGAAACAACGCATGTTATGCATTTTTCAAACCCAGGTTGCACCTCCAAGTATAAAACTCTTATCGCAAACAAACCCAATATTGCATTTTAACCAAGGGTCTAGAGGTTTCTTCCATTTTTTTTGTTATGCCTTGAGTCCTTCACTGATAACCTTATCAACCGTCTGTTCAAGTACATGAGAGTCAAACCAGACTTGAATCTCATGATGTATCTTTGTGACTAATGGAGTGTAATGATTTAAACGTTTCTGAAAAAGCAACAAATTTCCATTTTTCCAAAGTAACCAGAGTATCCAGGGAAAACTTTTATGCATGGCCAAAAGAATATCAAAATTCTTTAGAGACACCAAGATGTAATGCAAATTAGCATATAAGGAAATATGATCGAAACCATCTTGGGGCATGAAAATTAGACATGGCTCATACTTGTCTAGCTAGGGTATGAAAAAACACATGGTTGACAGATTCTCCATCAAACCCACATGTTTGGCACCTTAGATTTACAGACATACATCTTCCACCTCCAAAAGTTCGATTATGTAAATGTAATTCGGCTTGAAACAATCAACTAACCTTAAACCAACTAACAACACATTAGTTGTTGTGGCATAGCATACAATCGAATCCAAGGGAGATTATAATTAACTCACTAAACACAACATAATCTAATTAAGCTAAAGCAAAAAAAAAAAATGATTTGTTTTGGGGTTTTTAATTCCTAAAGATGCAATAAGTAAGTGATAAAAGCAATAAAACACGAAAGTAAGATAAGCAATTAAACAAAGCAAACAAGGTAACTAAAGCAATTAAGCAAAGTAAGCAAGTAACAAACACTTAAGTAATTCAATAAAAAGGCATAGGTCCTTGAGTCTAGAAAGTGATCTAGGTGACGTAACAAGCAACTAATGGTGATTGGGTACTAATTAAGTTCCATCCTAGGCATTGAGACTCTAAATATGACTAATCCACTTTCGTGATTTTGATCACTTTACTAATCTCGCAAGTTAACTAATCTTTCAATTGCAAAATTGCTAGTCGATAAGCATTAACTAATCAAGCTAAATCTACTACTAATTAACTTAACATCAACTTTCATTGGCTAGGGAAGAAAAACTAAGTAAAAGTCTCTCGAGCATTTCATCCTACACTTTTCGGGGGGAAATTTGCCTAAGTTATAAACCTTGATTGATTTCATATCAAAACTAGCATTAACTACACCAATACTTAAGGTTCTATGATTACTCAATTCTAATCACCACAAACTACTCATTAAATCCCCTAAATCTACTAAACTCAAGAACCAACTATGAAACTACTCACACATAATCATATGAACAAAAGCAATCAAATAATCTAGAGTAAGCATAATTAGAAAGAGATTAAGAGTTTGATTAAGCCAAAATCAAATATTAAAATCCATAAACATTAACAGAAATCAAATTATTACAAAGTATTTAGGGTTCTTGAGAAAAAGAGGCTTGGAAATATATGTCTATCAAGAGTATGTATACTAGGAGAAAATAATTAAGGTCTTTGGTCTTGGCCGATAAAAAAAGCAAGGTCAACCATGCCGAAATCTTGGTTGAGGTCTTCTAAATTCGCTCATGGTCGGCCAGGATGCTCGGCCAAGCTCAAGTCAGGAAGAAACTCGAGTGACAAAGGTAACCAAGGTGATCAGCTCGCTTTACGTCGGCCAGGATGCTCGCCCCAGCTCAATTCAGGAAGAAATGAGACTTCTCAAGACAGCCGAGGAGATCAGGTCGGCTAGTCTGCTCTATTGAGCCTGGGGGCAGCCATTTCTCCACTTGTTTCATCTTGCCGCATCACAAGACCCGTCTTCAATGTAAAATCCATAAGTTTTCCATATGATCTTCAAATCAAGTGATTCCAAGTCTCAGTGCAAGATACTTCATTTCTCTATGTGTTCACAAAACTTCAGATCCATTTTATAGGTTTAAGACCAAATTGTGTTTCAACCTGAGACCCTTTGGATGGAGCCTTCTAGCTCAAATTTTCTCAAGTTGTCAAAACTATCCCAGACTCTTCTAAACTTCACCAAACTCATTTATAGCCTTCATAGAATACTCCTAAGCATATTGAGAAGCTCCTTTGATTTTTTTTTTCCCCCAATTTGCTACCTAATGCACATGATTTTGCATGCAAAATGCATTTTTTCTTAAAAATGCCATCCTTAATGAAGTTTATGAGAAATAAAGATAAATAATACAATGAAATGTGATTTATGCAATAAATTTATTGTAAAAACACTAAAAACCTAGGATAAAATGAATACTACATGCAACACATCATCCGACTTAGAAACAACCGGATAAATGGTGTGAGAGCCGAAATTCTCACAACCAAAACTTGTAAAGTAACTTTTAGGGATCGTAACTTTCTATGGAAATGAACTAACGGATGCGAGAAAATGATTAAGTGTTTATGCTTTNCCTAGTTCCGCTCGTGATTCACATCTATCTTGTTCGGCGACTGCTCCGTTAGGTTAACTGTCCCGAGCTCGGCCCACGATACATCGAGGAG
>OVAP01001097.1:0-23072 GCA_900406295.1 Aurinia saxatilis
GTCAAGTTTTTCATAAATCTCGCAAGTCAATGAATGACACTAATAAACAATATATCCAAGGAAAACATATATTAGCATCAATATAGGCAATATCATCATTGTCCCCTAAATCAGTCTGATGCAAATGCATGTTTTAGACACAAAAACGACTCAACGAAAAAACATCAAAATGACTCCAAGAAAAGAAAAACAAAAGAAAGAAAAAGATTAGTCACACACTTGTACCCTCTTATGGGGATTAGTTTTCGCCTAAAATATTCCTGCAAGCGCACAAACTCTCGTAGTAGTACTTAAGGATCGAATCCACAGAGAGCAAAGTGTACAAAGCAGTAAACTCGATTTGACTTGAGCTAAGCAACAAAATAAGGGTTTTTGGTTTTTGATCGATCGAAGGAATTTACTCGATNAGATCGAATCCACAGAGAGCAAAGTGTACACAGCAGTAAACTCGATTTGACTTGAACTAAGCAACAAAATAAGGGTTTTTGGTTTTTGATCGATCGAAGGAATTTACTCGATTGATCGATTAGAAATAGTTTTTTTGTGAAATGCGAAATGAAATGAAATGAAAAAAAAAAAAGATAAATCAGGAGTTGTTGCAATTGTCGGGTTTCAGAGAATTCTTCTAGGTTTCATGAATTAAACTATTCAGGTTTTATAAACAGATAAAAATCCGGTTAAGTAATCAAGCCAGCAGTAAATTAATCTTCTGATTTTCATAGTAGTGATTAAACATGTCTAACATCATAATTCACACAATAGTCACAAAGTGTAAACTAGGAAAGCAAGTCGCAGAAGTTGTTTACCTATCATTTAATACTAGTTCATACCAATCTCATTCATATTGTCAAGATGAAGAGATCAATATATAACAAATCACTAAGGTGTCAATCATAGGAATCATGTGTTAAGCATAAATCCTACCTATTTGTCAAGCCATGTATAACCTATTGAAAACTCCTATTCCCAACAAAAGATCTACTCAAGCATAATAGCAAAAATCATAGAATAAACCATAGAAATTGACATCATAAATTAATAGAAAAGGTTTTTGAAAACTTCTCCAAATCAGTAGACAAGGAGTATGAAATCTTCTCCCTTACAACAACAAGACGAATTTACAAAGAATTTAATAAATAAATAAAAGCTAAGTGCTCTCTCTTGAGAGTTTTGGTGGAAGAGAGGCACACTTCTTTTCAGAGACAAAAGGTCTCTTTATATAGAGGGTGGAGGACGTCTGAGGGCTTCAGTGAAATGATAGAATCGAATCAACTAAAGAGAATCAAAATATTTGATATTATCTCTTCCGATAGATCGATCAAAGGTATATTCGATCGAATGTATCCAACTGGATATTCTCTTACGCGTTCCGAAGCTTCTCAAGTAAATCCGTTCTGAATCGATCGATTCCAACGACATTCGATCAATTGGGCTCATGGGCTCTTCTTGGGCTTCTCTTCATGGGCTTAAGGAAAAATTTTGGTCCTTGATCGATCAATTCAATATGGCAATTGATCGATCGTTGTTCCTTCGCGTTCTTCGACTGCTTCACATCGAGACTGCATAATCTGTCTTTCGTAGAATCAGCATAACTCAAGATATAACCGTTGGAATTGCTTCATTCCAATTGCATTGGAAAGCGGACTTATTCATCTAGCTCGTATCCAAATCTCTGAGCAATATTTGTTAGGGAAGGTCTTCATCTAAGGCAAAACTTCTGGAGTGTGGAACTGATCCTCTTCACTAGTCTTCAGTATTAAGGGAATAACTTCTTTGTCCTTGGGACGAATGACTTGATTCCAAGCTCATGTGACATTGATTGGCTTGACTGTCTTCAATTCTCACTTCAATCCAAAATGCACAACAGATTCATATGGCCCCGAACATATGGTGCTGAATTGCTGAACTTGGAGAATAATGCCCATTTAAGACCTAAAATACCTTATTTCCACAAAAACACTTTGAAAAGATAAAATAGTGAAAACTATCACTTTTATCTTGAAATTCTTTAGTTTCGTTCATAAAAAGTAATTGAAATATATGGCAAAAAGCGGTAAATTATCACCCCTATCACCCTCCCCCAAACTTAATTCATATCGTCTCTAATGTGAAAATAAGAATGAAAAAGGATACGACAATAAAAAATGAAAGAGAGAAAATAAAAGAAAAAGAAAGGTACCTAGTGGGTTGCCTCCCACCCAGCGCTTTGTTTTAAGTCACATAGCTTGACTCTTGTGCCTTTTACGCACGAGATGGACCACCAAGGAGATGTGGATCTCATGTGTCAGGTGGTAAACATTTGAAAACAGCTCTGTCCGCCCTTTGTGGCTTCTCCACCGCAGCTAATACACCGTCTTTAACCTGCCAAGACCGAACATTGGGAAATAAAGCCATTGTAACTTGCAGCAATTCTTTGATAGACTCGTCTCCCTGGTTTTGCAAGTGCAACGGTATGACAATGCTGATTTTTGCAAACGGCTTGGAGACCCGTGTCTGCGCCACTCTCCCTTGTACCTTCCTCTTCGAATTTTGCCTCTCTAGAGTGATACGAGAATCGATGGCCATGATGTTGCTCTTATCAACGAGTGTTGGAGCTTCATCAACAATGGAGATACTCGAAGCAAGCCTGTGTGGTCCTGCCACTGGGATAGCGGTGTAGGAAACTTCCTTGTCAATGTGGGTGAAGGTCATTTCCTTCTTTGACATGTCCATAACGGCTCCTACAGTAGCCATGAATGACCGGTCCAGAAGCAAAGGTGGTATGGGTCCTCATTGCATCTCCACAACCTGAAAATCAGCACAAACAATGCAATTACCAATTTCCACATGTAAATCAAATATTGTACCGCAGGGAGTCGTAGTTGAGGAGTTGGCAAAGGCGAGAGTCATCTTCAGAGGTATCATCTTTTTAATCCCCAGCTGCTCCGCAGTAGCTCTTGACATGATATCCACGCAAGATCATGAATCACATAGAGAATTCGCAAACCGGACTCTTGCGATAGGACATGGCACAACAAACTTTTTCGGGTCTTCAACCTTGGGTAACAGCCTTTGTTTTGGTGGTTGAACTGGCTCATGTTTAGCTTTGGGTAGCTTTTTCTTCAAGACTGCACGGACCTCCTCAGCTACCATCTGAACTCCATCCTCAATGCTGCAATGACTTGATGCTCTTCTATCGATGCACATCGTCAGGACTGGTAATGTATGAACTTTCTTGGATGGAAATTCCACCTTGAGCTTCTCGAACATCTGTTTGTATCTGATGGCAACTTCCTCTGATGTTTTGGGATGAGGCCGAGGATATGGCACACGCGGAGTGTACACGCGTGCTGGAGTTTGAGGGACAGCAGGAGTGGGGAGGGTGATTGTTGCCTCACGGTGCTCTGCATCCGTTATACTTCCTGTAACATCAAGCATTGCATCAGTACCATAAGTGATGGCATTTACATGTGCTACCTGAGACTACATAGTAGATTTCACAGGAAGTGTCTTCTGAGATCGCTTGACTGCTTCTGCCGTTTGAGTGACTTGAGTGTCCAACTTCTTGACATGGCTCGATAAGGCTTCAAACTTCATGTTTAAGTCGTTGTACATGCCATCGACCTTGGCATTCTGGTTTTCGAAATTAGCATTTATCTCCCCCGCTGCTTTCTGCTAATTAGCGAGAATCATCTGAATCATGGACTTCAACTCATCGTGTGAGTTGTTGTCCGGAGCTTGATACGGTGGTGCAGAAGGCATTGGTGTCTGATAATTGTTGAAGGGTTGCTTCTGGTACCATTGTCCTTGGCCTTGAAAAGTGGGCTTCCCCTGAAAAGGCACAAAAGCATTATTAAAACTAGCATTGTTTTTAGGTGGGTATATCTTGTCTTGCGGGTTTTCAACATTTGTGTTGCAGTATGAGAGGGTTGGGTGCTTTTTGTAGTTGGAGATGTAGCCTTGTTTGTACCCATGGTCAGTGACATAGTTACACTCCTCTTCTTTGTCATATGCATCAACCAAATTCTCATTAGAAGGCACATGACCGCCTTCTCGATCGCAGGAATTTACTCCGCGCCGGATTTGATTTGACGAGCAAACTGATCTGCTCGGTCAGCTCCGCTATCCGTTTTGCTTCCATCGAAGCAACTTTCTTCCCTCTATCATATTCTGGACTTTTCTCGGAAGAACTCTCAGCCATGTTCTCGATCAATTTCAGTGCATCTACAATACTACGAGTCATAAAATTAGCGTTACTAGCCGAATTTAATTGACCTTTAAAATCCCATGATAAACCGTCATAGAAAATTGTCAGCAGTTGCGTGTCAGAAAAGCCATGATGTGGGCAGTCTCGGTGGTAGGAACAGAACCTCTCCCACGTCTTGGAAAAGGACTCTCCTGAGTACTGAGAATAGTTGGAGATCTTGGCCCGTAAAGATGCAATCTTGGTTTTGGTGTAGTATTTGTCGATGAATGTATTGCGCACCGCATCCCATTTTACTACGCTGCCTGCTAGAAGTGATTTAAGCCAGGAAAGTGTTTTGTTTGCCAGCGAGAATTCGAAAAGCTTGCACTTGACGTAATCTGGAGGTACGTCATTCACCCTTGTGATGCTTGCTATCTGATCAATGCGCTCAATATGCTCCATTGGATTTTCTGTGGAAAGGCCGTTGAATTGCTTTTTGCTCCGCAAGTTGAATGAGCTGGCCAGAGATATTGTACTCTTGGCGTGCCATTGGTTGTGGAGCGATTGCTGATCGGTTGCAGTAATAAGTGTGCGGCCTGTCCGCTCCACTAAGTGTGGGTTGAGCTTGTCGGTGGCATTCCTACTCTTGGAGAGCCTCCAACTGTAGCCGCATCGCTATCAATTGCTCCTGCAAAGCTGCATTGTCAACTTGGTCACCCATTGTGACAGTAGTTGACCGGTTTCGCCTGTTGGTTCTTTCTCTTCTTACAAGCTTGTTGTTGGACAGTATTAGTATATCAGATGCCGATTGACGGCTTCTGGTCATACACCTGCAAAAACAAGCAAAACAAAAGAGGAAAGATTTAGTAACAATCTTAGTCTAAATTCAAATTTTTCAATCACAGGTAAAATAATGAGACTCGGTAACGGCTCCACTTAATAAGTTGTCTTTTTATCAAACTAATAAGACCTAGACAACTAACACTTTATCAACGCAGTAGTAAGGATCGAATCCACAAGTCTCAGATAATACACTGTAATCTACTAAATTATTTAATCTAGCTAAGATGATCAAATGATTGGTTTTTTTTTTGTTTTTTTTCTGGTTTTTCTATGGGTTTAATTCAATACTAATAAAATGCTAGACCTAGGGATAATCGATGGATTTTACTAAAAATAATTGGGTGTTTATTCGGTTTCTAAATTTACCAAACTCCAACTCAAATATAATTCTAAATTGGTCCACTTTCGTGGTACCAATTACTTCTCTTAACAATTTAAATGCCTAAACTTTCATTTGGATTTAAGAGAGCTAGAGAGCATTTACTAGAGCAGATTTGATAAGTTCACAACTTGCCTTAGCATCAACTTTCGTTGGCTAAGGACAATCTGCTCTCCTAAATGAGGTTTCAAGAAACCTATTACACTTTTGTTTAATAGAAAATCCTATGAACAAAAACTAGGTGATCAAACTAGTTTTAGCATTAAGACATCATAAGGAGGAAGCTATTCTATAGAATTACCTATTTACATTTGGTTTATATCCTAACAATCCATGATTCCCCTAGAATCTAACAACCTAACTACTCACACATGATGGAATTAACAAATACCAAAGAAATGATGAGAAACATAATAAAGAACAAGAATAACTGAATAATACTTTATTAAAAACGAAAATTGTAAAAGACAAGGTTCANAAAAAATGATTGTAAAAGACAAGGTTCAAGAACACTTCTCAACAATGGTATATGACTGACATGAAAGAGAATGAATGAGCCTTCAAGAGTCTCCTAGCAACAACAACCAAGGCAGAGAGGCTATAATAGTAAGTCTAAATCCGTGCTGGATGAGAGAAAANAAGGCAGAGAGGGTGTAAAAGTAGGTATGGGTAGTCCTGAATGAGAGAAAAATCGTTTTATATCTTCTTAAAACGCGTTGATTCCTGATTCCATTTTTGCAATCGGCTGGGTCGGAACGATCGTTTCATTCATGGAACGATCATTCTGTTTTTTAAGTCGGGAACGATCGTTCCGAGAATGGAACGATCGTTCTGCTCTCAAATGTGTGGAACGATCGTTCCAATAGCGGAACGATCGTTCTGAGCTAGTTTTCTCCATTCCATGCTTCATTCTCCTTCATATTCATTTGCCTCCTATTCATGTTCCCAAGTCTTTGCTCCATTATTCCATGACCTAAACCTGAAAAAGACTCAAAAGACTCGAAAAATACTAAGAAAACAAGAGTTAAGATGTGTCAAAAATACAATACATCACTCAACAAAGGAGTATGACATATTATGCTTTATAATGGCAACAACAATCAACTCCCTAAAAACTTACATATCTAGCTTCCTAGTACTACTAGGAGGAGTACTTTCAGGGGTATTTGGACAGACTTTAGATTGGCAATCAAGAGTATTAGTTCTATTCTTTTGGAGATTAAAAATAGTAATGCATTTTACAGTAATTGCATCTAATATTAAATGTTCCATCAGGTCTTCTAGCATAAAGTCGTTTTGTGGTTCCTACTTTTTTAACACTTTTTGGAGGATCTTCTGGATCGTCTTCCTCCATCAAATTATTCACATCGACGTTACTCAAATAGCCCTCATCATTCAAATTCATAATCTCATCATCAATTTTCTTCGACTGATTGAACATGCAAACACAACTTAAGTGCATCACGGAGATTCCTAAATATGAGACTGTTTAGAGGATTAAGCATAACACTCAATGTTGATCTCATTTCCAGAAACATTGGAAGTCACATGATCAACAAATTGACTCAGAATCTACATTAGCCACTTCAGCCATTAGATGTTATCATTTTACCAATTTCATATACACCACAATTCCTGGCCTCTTGTTCAACTTAATCCCATAAGGGCTCACCATCTTTTTACTCAAATTTTAAGCTAAAATTAAAAACACAGAGCAAATAATCAAATACTAAACCACGATAAAGATGAATTCATACGCAAAATAAATCAAACCCAAATGATCAAAAATACATTTTAGTCACACTTTCACTAGTTTGGTTAGAACAATTACAATCATCTAAATCTAATGTGTCACTACAATATGAAGCAATCACAAAAAACCCAAATTTCTAAAATCACCATCGAAGTAAATTAGACAAATTGTCACTTAAATATGAAGATCAATTGGCAATTTACCAAGAAAAATGCCAAAAGGTTAAGAAAAAAACAATCTTACCAAATAAGAATCGAAACCTAGGAAGCAAAAAGATAACATTTGGCGATTGCAGAAGAAACAGATATAGAGAAAGAGGGAAAGTCACCACCGGAGAAATCTAATGTGTAGTCGCCAGAGAAACTTTTTCGGAGAAAGCCATCGCCGTCATAAATCCCAGAGAAACTTAATCTCATAACCTTTTTTTGTAAAAAATCCCCAACTGGTAAAACCCTAGATATATTTGGACATGGATTGTTCATTGTCCATGATATTTTGTCCATTAAAAGCTTATGTCCGTTTGGGCTAAGCTCATTACTATCCGTTTTATATATGGACATGTCCATGTCCGTACTTTTATTTGTGGACGTGGACGGACAATAAGTCCATTTGACATCTCTACATGTGTGTGGGGGTCTTGAGGGTGTGGCTTATGGCCGCATCATAGATAGAGGACGATTTCAGTTTATCTTTCCATCAGCTGAATCCCTAGACATGGTATTGAGGCGAGGACCCTCGTCCTCTACCAAGCATATGTTAGTTCTGGAACGGTGGGATCCACAACTAAACCCTCTCATGCTCAACTTCATTTGGTTCTGAGTTCAGATTCGGGGCATCTCGTATCTCTTCCTCAACCACGAGGTCATTGCTCATGCCGGACGTGTGATAAGGATGTTGATAGTCGTGGACATCTTCTGAATATCTCCAACAAATCTTGATAACTGCTAAGTGGCAACGGTCTTTATCTGAGAATGTTTTATAAGCTTTTAGTGATTATCCACACACATTCGATCGATTGCCTAGGTGATTTGATGGAATGGGCCTTCATCACTCTTGGGCTTCAATTTTACATCTCTTCAATGATCTAGGCTTAACTCCATGCTCTTGAGGCTAAATGACTCGATTCTAAGCTCATGTGACAGCTGACTCACATGGCTTGATTGTCTTGAAACCTCATTTCAATTCAAGTTAAACATCAATGTCATTTGGGCCCGGACTTCTGATGTTAAATTGCTGAACTTGGTAAAAAAAATGCTCATTTTTTACCTAAAATGCCTTATTTTCACAAAAACACTTTGAAAGCAGCAAAATATTAAATTCAATAATTTTAGTCTTAAATCCAATGGTTTGATTGATAAAAGCACCGAAAATATATGCTAAAATTCATTAACCATGTGGCTAGAAATATTTTAACTTTCCCTTCCTACATATGGTGTTTAGGGAGTGTTAGCAGTTGAAGACTGCTCCTAAAATCAAACATTGGGAAAGTTGTAAAATGGATTATAGCAATCACATAAAGACTACAAATTTTGTGGCATTTGATTCTTTGACAGATGTTTGGCTTGTGATTGTTGTGAAGAAACAGTTAACCATAGCTTATTTGAATGTCCTTGAGTGAGACTCGTATGGGCGGTTTCAGAAGTTCCTCTTCCTTCGTGTGGCTTTTTTTGTGTCAATTTTTTGGAACATCAACTATCTCGCGGATTTAACCAAGCAAAAGAAGGTACCGAAGAAGATCAAGCTAGTTCCTCCATGGATCATGTGGATCAAATGGAAAATAGGTTAAAATTTGTTGTTTCATAACTAATATTTTATTTGCATACCAAGTAATTACTAAAGCATATGACTAGGTAATTAAATTATTAGAACGAGGTGATCATTTAAAGGAACATGCGCAACATGTAACATGTCGCGACTCACGTGAAAAAAATGTTATGAAGGTTGCCAAGATCATTAATACATGGCTGGAGAAGGTATAAGTAGAGACCGACTCTGTTCACAATGTAAAGTTTGGGTCAAGAGAAGAGCGTAATCTACTAACTGGTTAGATATCCATAGTGGATTCCCGACCGTGGAATCGTGGAGGACATGGTATAAGTCGAGGGAGAGGTCGTGTTTCAAGTTTGTGAAGAGGCAGTGGACAAGCAAACGTAGCTCACACAACTACTTCTAATGTTTATACAACTCCCGATTCGACCCTTAAGCAATGGAAAGTGGTCTTACATACTATTAATGAGAAAGCTAAGGGTGGCTCTACAACTGCCAAACTCTCTGGTAAGGGATAACGTGACGTATTTGTAGGCACATGTGTATCACACCATATGACGAAAGATAGTTATATTCTTGTATATATTAAGGGGACTTCTCCTTATCAAACTTTTTTAGTTGAAGGGAGCATATTATCGTGCTTTAATGATATTACCCTTGTATGAAATGTGTTATATGTTTCAGATCTTAACTATTCTTTAATTTCAGCTTCAAGGTTTTTAAAGGATTATTTTTTGTTTACAATATTTACTTATACTATATTTGTTTTACAAGACCATCCTTCGAGGTCTATGATTGGAGTTGCTGAAGAACGTGATGAGCGTTATTACTTCAAAGATGTTTCAGTGGCTCGTGATCAACTGGTAGAAAATTACACCAAGTGTTGTGGCATCTTTAGTTTTTGTCTTTTCCATTAAGTTTTTGGACTAAACAAAGTAAAGTATTGCTTTGAGAGTTCAAACGAAATATGCAAGTGTTTTGCTTTAATAAATGTTGATATTTGGGGGCTTATTGAATACTCTATTGTTGTGGAGATAATGGATTATTCAGGAGTGATATAGACGTATTTATTTGGAAGTACGTAATGTGCTACAAAACTTTAGTTATTATAGTGACAAACAGTTAAAGTAAGAAAGACAGTGAGATGTGAAAATGATTGATAGTGACAATGGAAAAAAAATAATTACACCGGAAAAGAGGTGTAATTTGACCCCCCCGCGGCTGATGTATTTTCTGGTTGAAAAGATGATGAGAATGTGAAAGTTATCGGCCGGGCCCAATAAGACGAGGCCCATGTCTCGCTCTCTCTCTACATGTACAATGTCAATTAGACGCCCAGAAATCGATTCGTCAGCTTTTGATTTGGGAATGTGAGAATCAATCTGGGGATGTAGTTTTGTCGATTTTCTCTGACTTTTTGTCTGATTTGTTTCTTTTTCCGCCGATTCAACTCTTGTTCCACGCCTTAAGTTCACGGCATTGGATGGTTCTTTCTCACCACGCGAGCCCATTATCTATCTTCTTCTTCTTGTCTGCGATCTCAGATAGGGATTATGCAGCTCTTGGTTCTCAATTAAGGCCGTAAATCTGATTTTTTTAGACATTTCTTGGTGGGTTTCTTCAGAAATTGAAAAGTAAATTAGGGTTCTTGAATGGACTTGAAAATGGATAATGTTATTGGGGGCAAGTTTAAGCTTGGAAGGAAGATCGGTGGCGGCTCGTTTGGAGAGCTTTTCTTAGGTTAATTACTAATCAATTCTCTCTGATCTGTTCTAATGTTTTCAGTTTGTGGATTATTAAGAATGAAATCTGTTGTTGAAATTATCTTCAGGTGTAAGTTTGCAAACCGGAGAAGAAGTCGCTGTGAAGCTGGTATTATTCCAAAATTTCATCTTTTTCATCAGTCTGTATCACTAACATCTCATTTGAGATTTCCTTTCTATGTTTTTCTTACTTCACAATAATCAGCAAATGTGTATTCTTTCCTTCTGTGCTTCGTTGGTTGAATGGACGAGTATAAACATTTATCCACTTTTTAAAGAAATTTTTCATTAATATCCCCAGTGGAATAGTTATTCAATCTTTTGGATTCATTCTTTGTTGGGTTTCATTTCCTTAAATACTTATGCTTTGTTATTGAAGTGCAAGTAGAACATGCTTCAGGGACTCCATTCATTTTAGATAGTATTCAATTCATATTGGGGAGTTCGGCAACAAAGTATATCTAACGTTCTGTAAAACTTTGAAGGAACCTGCAAAGACTAAGCATCCCCAACTTCATTATGAGTCAAAGATATACATGCTTCTACAAGGAGGAAGTAAGTTTACGACTCTGAAATCAGTTACTGGTTAAATTCTATAGCTGCTATCATTGTGCCAATTTGACACCCCAAATGGTTTAGCTGTGAGAAAGAGCACATTTGAATCTTACTCATCTGATATCGTGTTTCTGTGGTGAAGCTGGCATCCCCAGCCTTAAGTGGTTTGGAGTTCAGGGAGACTACAATGCAATGGTCATTGATCTGCTTGGGCCTAGTTTGGAAGACTTGTTCAACTATTGTAATAGGAAGCTGACTTTGAAGTCAGTTTTGATGCTGGCAGATCAACTGGTGAGTATTACCAAGTGCTGCTTTCACTTTCCCGGGGCAGAAGAATAAATATTAGTAGTTTGGAGTTCCACCTAATGTTTTTTTATGATCATTGTAGATTAGCAGAGTAGAATACATGCATTCAAGGGGATTCCTTCACCGTGACATAAAACCAGACAATTTCTTGATGGGACTTGGTCGCAAAGCCAACCAGGTGCATTTTCCTGCACACTTTCTCTATGGTGGATTATTAGGCACTAACCAATGATTTCCGTAGAGAAAGTTATGTTAGATTCCATCTTCTCTCTCTCTTTGTTACTGTTGGTATGGTTACTGAAGATGAGTTTCTTCTTTTGCTTTCTTTCGAACTAAGTTTTCCCATTTCCTACACTGTAAGAAAGAGAATTTTATAGCTTAAGACGTATTAATAGATGCTGAAATCATGTCCTGATTAATTTGTATCTAGGTGTATATCATTGATTTTGGCCTTGCGAAGAAGTATAGGGATCTCCAAACACATAGGCACATCCCCTACAGGTGATTATAAAGCTTTCATGTACATGTCTGTAGATTCCTTTCATTTATATATACTTAATTTCTTAGAGATACTCATTCTGCTTTCATTACAGAGAAAACAAGAACCTTACTGGCACAGCTCGGTATGCCAGTGTCAACACTCACCTGGGAGTTGGTAAGCAGTTCATAAAACCAGTTGAGATCTGCTCCAAAGCTGTGTAGACAATTGCTAAGATGTGTGCCTGTTTGCTTATTTTTGGCAGAGCAAAGTCGGAGGGATGATCTGGAGTCTCTTGGTTACGTGCTCATGTATTTCCTGAGAGGAAGGTAGTGCAACAGATCTTTATTAATCTCTGATTAAATCTATGGGTCTGTTTGTCCTTTTCTGATTTTTCTGGGATGTTTTTGGGTTCAGCCTTCCATGGCAGGGACTAAAGGCTGGTACAAAAAAGCAAAAGTATGACAGAATTAGCGAGAAGAAAGTTTCAACTCCTATAGAGGTATGGTGAAGACATTATATGTCTTAGATACCCTTGATTGGAGTTAGACCAGCTATCTCATACTCACATGAATCACAGGTTAACCGTTCTACTATACTTATCACAGGTCTTGTGCAAGTCATATCCACCCGAATTCGTATCATACTTTCAGTACTGCAGGTCTTTGCGATTCGAAGACAAACCAGACTACTCTTACCTAAAGAGGCTATTCCGAGACTTGTTTATCCGTGAAGGTGCGTGGCAAACTTTTGCTTCTCTAGATATGTAGTAACTTGCCACTGTTATTTCTATGTTAAACATTTTTATTGGAAATAAATCAGACTACTCGTATATTTGTCTTATAGACTATGGGGTTTCCTTGGAAAGTTTGTGGTTTGAGTTTCTGAATTGGTTTTTCCTTCTTTGTTCTGTTGTGGTGATGATTTTCTTTCGGGTATTCACTGTGCAATTCTGTGTTTTGAGCTTTTGTTATACTAATGTTTTTTATGTCCTTTCTTGAACAAAACTGATTGCTTTATGTCCATTTTGTTGCCCTCACAAGTAGATGTAGAATAGCAGAACCAATATTTAAGTAGAAATACCAATTTTCTAGATACTCAGTTCTTTCGTGATACCCATGTAAACAGGTTATCAATTTGACTATGTATTCGACTGGACTGCATTGAAACACCCTCAGAGTAGTTCCAGTACTCGTTCTAGCTCCCACGGAAGGGTGAGTACCCTTGTCCTTAAAGTTCTCTTTCGAGTGTCTTTAATCATTATCATTCCGAATGACTCTCTCTTCTTCAGCATCGTACTGGTAAACCAGGGATGGCCGCGGGACCATCTGCTGAAAAACCTGAAAGGATTTCAGGTAATCTCATACATTATTACCAGTTAATAAATTTAGAACTACTGTATATGCTCAAATAAGAGTTGTTTGAATCTGATAATTTTTCTTTACTTGGGTGTGCATTGTTATACAGTTGGGAAGGAAATCCGTGACAGATTCTCAGGTGCCGTTGAAGCATTTGCAAGAAGGAACGCTACAGGAGCCAGTCCCCATCAGAACCATACCAGACATCGAACTCTTGACGATGTTCCTTCACCAATGAAACCTGCTGTGGTAAAAACATATAATATATATCAAATTTATGGTTATATTAAAAATATGCAGGAATTGATTCATTACTCTTCAAGTAATCATTGCATGCTGTGTTAGAATTAGATCAGTCTTCCTTGTTCTTGATATGGTGTTCTTTTGGGTGAGTCAGAATATGTTATCAGAAAAAGGAAGAAACACTTCGAGATATGGTAGTGCTTCCAGGAGAGCAGTTGCCTCAGGGAGTAGGCCAAGCTCATCAGGTGAACAAGGGGAGAGCCGCAGCTCGAGCCGTGTGGCCTCAAATGGTGGTGGGGGCGGCAACCGACCATCTGTCTTTCAGAGAACCCAAGCGGCAGCTGCTGTGAGTGGATACGACTCAAAGACGGCCTCCGCGTTTAACCGCAACCGTGTGGCTGCTTCTAGGACTGCACGTGACGATGCTCTTAGAAGCTTCGAGCTTCTTTCGATCCGCAAATGAGAGAAGAAAACAAATGGAGCCTTGAAAGGGCTCTTTTCTGTATATTGGATTCTTGTTCACAAATGTTGTTTCCACGACATTCCCATATTTTTCCTGTATCATGGTACTCTGGATTTTGTATTAATTTTTACGCACTTCTTGTTATAATTGTAATCACAGACAAGGTTTTGAGCTTAAATCTGCATCCTCTTCGTTTGTATTCGAGTCTTTTCTGGTTCTTGTGTCTGGGTGGAAAATTAAGGAAATCCAACTCAAGACAAAACCATGTACTTCTGTTTCAGTATAATGAGTATGAATAAATAATAAATAACTGTTTGCAAGAACATGGCCTATTGGGAACCTTATTTTCCAATAATTAAAAAAAGCGGCGTCGTTTGAAGCGAACTAACGAAGCGTCAAGTTTAACGGCAGCCCGGACGGTGATCGTGTCGTCCAACATGCTCTGATTTAAAATCCCTGAATACAGAAAACGAAACTCGAAGACATCTGAATCCGACAAGGTACGTAATTTCATCTTTCACAACTGATTGCTTTAAGGTTGGTTGTGTTCTTAATTTCCTTCAATTGGAGTTTTAATTTTCGTTGTTGGAGAAGCTTGACTTTTAGCCGGAGATTTAGTAGGGTCAATTTTGATAGTTGTTAGTTGTTTGGTGAATTTTTTAATGATAGATAGTCTATTATAGGTTTGCTTTGAATCTGGATTGATCCATAAAAGAGAGAAAGAAGGTTGGATGATTTGTTGTGGATTTATGTGGAAATCTGGAGGAGAAGATTTACAAGGTTTCTATCCAGTTCGACCTGAATGTCAAGCAGATGTTCCCAGGACACGATTTAAATCAAGGGTTTGTCTTCCTCTCTTACCATCTGTGTTTTTCATTAAGAAACTTGTCTATAAATTTTGGGATTATATTAGGCTGGCAAAACTCTAAGTGCTAGAAGATGGCACGCTGCGTTTACTGAAGATGGACATTTGGATATGGAAAGAGTTCTTAGGCGTATACAGCGAGGAGGAATTCATCCCTCAATCAAAGGAGAAGTTTGGGAGTTTCTGTTAGGAGGTTATGATCCGGACAGCACGTTTGAAGAAAGGAACAAGCTGAGGAATCACAGAAGGTACTATTGTCTTCCGTGCTGTGAGTCAGAGTCTTCAAATTTGTTATCTTAGGACAAGAAAATTGCTGAATGCTGAGCAGTTTGGTAGATCCTTTTTATGCTCTTTGGTTTACCTCAGTGCACTTATTATCTAAGGGAGCAGTACTATGCTTGGAAAGAAGAATGCCGGCAAATGGTTCCTCTTATTGGTAGTGGAAAGTTTGTCACAATGGCAGTTGTTGCGGAAGATGGGCAGCCATTAGAAGAATCTTCAGTAGAAAATCAAGGATGGCTTGTGAAAACGGCTATAACAGACCAGCGTGTGCTCCAGTGGATGCTCGTCTTGAGTCAAATTGGTATTTTAATTTACTCATTCTTAATTTTTTTGTTCTTGAGCGCTATGTTTAAGCATAAGTTATATGTACATGCTCTTCAAGAACTACTTATCATTTGAGGAAACTCTGGTTGCAGGCCTTGATGTTGTTAGAACGGATCGGTATCTCTGCTTTTATGAGAATGAGAGTAATCAAGCAAGACTATGGGATGTTCTTGCCATTTATACATGGTTAAATCCTGATATCGGCTATGTTCAGGGTCAGTTCACCTTGGTGTTAATCCTAAATCTTCAATACAGGTGACCATAGAAGAGAGAAGGGAATTAACCATCCACTTTTTTGTAGGAATGAACGATATATGTTCCCCGATGACAATCCTACTCGAAGATGAAGCCGACGCTTTCTGGTGCTTTGAACGTGCAATGCGAAGACTAGTAAGAATCCTAAACTTCCATCTCACTTTGTGTCAACCCTGCGTTTTCTTGGTTTCATGGTTTTATAGCTTTCTTGAATTTCAGAGAGAAAATTTCAGGACAACAGCGACATCAATGGGAGTCCAGACTCAGCTCGGTATGCTCTCACAAGTTATTAAAACTGTAGATCCTCGGCTCCATCAACATCTAGGTAGTACTCCTTCCTTTTTTTTGCCTTTCTTTGAGCTGTGTTTTATCTTCTCTTCTCATGGTAAGTTAAGACGATATACTCTCTTTTCCACGACAGAGGATCTCGATGGTGGAGAGTATTTGTTTGCTATACGAATGTTGATGGTATTGTTCAGGAGAGAATTCTCCTTCCTTGATGCCTTATACCTTTGGGAGGTAACAAGACTCCGTTTTGTTTCCATTTTGGTTTACTTTAGAGGCGATAACCTATCCGCATATGTTCGTAATGTCTTAAGCTGATTATGAGGTTTTGAAATTTATTATCATTTAGGGTGTCTATTGATCTGAGCTGATAATAAGACTGTGAGATAGATTTTGGTTTCAGCTGATGTGGGCTATGGAGTACAATCCAAACAAGTTTGCATCATATGAAGAGCCAGAGAACAAAAAAAACTTGGCGGAACAGGATCCCAGGTTATTGAAGCAGTATGGAAAGTTTGAGAGAAAATATATAAAGAGTAGCCAGAAGGAGCAACACAACACGCTCGCTGTTTTCGTTGTAGCAAGTGTTCTGGAAACAAAGAACAAACGTCTCTTGAAGGAAGCTAAAGGCCTAGACGATGTTGTTCAGGTCACTCTCTATGCAAAAAAATCTTCTGAGAAATTCAACTCTTTCTTCTAGTATTATGGGGATTTATGTATTGTGTTATTTTCTTCGGTTGGTTGCAGATATTAGGTGACATTGCCGGTAATTTGGACGCAAGAAAAGCATGTAAAGAGGCGTTGAAGATTCATGAAAAATTCCTGAGAAAGGTGACTACTTATCTAATCATCATTTTCTTCTCCCTCTTCTTCTACTGAACTTATTATTGATGGATATACTGAATCTTGCAGGCTAAGAAAAGGCAATAGAATCTTTATACATTTTCCGGTCTGTTTAGACCTATCTCATTGAAGACCTGGAATTGGGTTCGGTAAAACCATTCTCAGATTGCGAGAGGGATCGCTACGAATGTTCTGATTCTTTTGTTCTTTCACATATGTAACCTTTCTGTTGCCTATGCATTTGACTTTCCCGGTTGGATCCTTATATTTTGTGGATGTTACGTGTGCTCAAGAAATTAGAACATGCGTGCTGTTCCTCGGTTGAAAAAAGGAACTTCGTGATGTTTTCAATTGTGCTTCTTCTATTATTGTATCTCTATTTTTTTTTGTTACGTTATCTTCTAACATTTCATTTTCCATGGAAAATGTTGGAATCATGGTTGTCATATGAAGTTCAAGTATACGATTCGAATCATCTAAATCACAATAACTCAAGCACTAAACGGATGTAATGGATACTTTTTTTTAATAGAAATAAAGTGAATTGTCAAATAAGATGGATGTATTGGCATGCAAGGAAGGGTAAAAACGGTGAAGACAGCATCTATTTGTGCTTGATATCAAAGACATGGAATACTGAATCGAAACGGGCAACGCTCTTCAGATACTTTGAAGAGCTCTTGGTAAATGAAGTTGCTCAAATAACTTAGGTGAAGTTCGTTTATATATCATGAACATCTGGATACAAAAGTGGCGAATCTAATTTTTTTTTCTTTTTACCTGGTGCAAAGAAAATAAAAATAAATAAATTATTAAAATAGTAATATATTTTTTAGTATAGGACTATGGCCTAATATGAAAAAAAACAAAGGAAAGAAGATAATTTACATTCCTAGGGTACGAACTTGAGCAAGGAAGATCATTTGATCAAGTGTTATCCAAATGACATAGATTTCTCATTTACATACACTTAACTCAACAAAATATATAAATTAGGTCAATTGACCTAGTGTTTTTGAATGTGGTCTCCAGATGTTGTCCGTTTATGACTAATTTAGGAAATGCATCCGAATACAAAAACTAGATACAATCCAAAATAATTGGATATTTTAGATGCATTTGAAAATAACTAGATACCATCAAATGACAAGAATATTCTCATTTACAAATAATTTAAATGACACATATTTTATATAAAATATCTTTAATAAATATAAATAGAAAAATAATTCAAGATTACAAAACAACATTTTTATCTTAAAATCACGAAATGTATTTTTGACAGAAAAATTATACAATGTCTATTTTCCGCTACAACCTTAAAACATGTATTATCATACCAAACCAGCCACTGTCAACAGGAGATGAGCTGCCAGTAGTCGATTTCTGAAATGAGATCTCATTTCTGAGTAGAGCTGCTCTTTATTTTCATTTATTGGCCAGTTTCATGAGATCTTTTATGTTCATCATTGTTTCCGATTAACTAGAAAGAGACAATATTTTTGTAAGTAAGATGGAGAAGGCTTGCAATTAAGTATGGAATTGCTTGATCACGAGGAAGAATGTCGGTTAATGTATTGATAGTTTCTTGTACTAGTCGTATACTTTCTATCTGTTATTTTTGTGTTTTTTTCTTTTTTGCATTAAAGAAAATTGTATACAACAAAACTGTCTCAAAACTGTAAACTTATCAACATCCAAAATAATCTTTCCGAGTCCATACATCACTTGTTCTGGATTCCCAAAGCTTTTTTGCGCACTTGCTTTAATATGTCTTTTACTTTGATGTATATTGACATGCCTTTAGCTTTCATCTCATATTGGCCTGCACCTTGTGCGGACTGCCAATATTTCTATTAAAACATACAATTTAAATAAATAAAATTCTAGAATAAAATGTCAAACCTATTTTTAACTTGTGAGCCAACAATAGGAAATACAAAGAATTTTAAAATGTATAGAAAATGACGAAAGAAGAATGATCGGCATGTGTCCTTTTAACTTCGCCCCTTGTGCTCCAGCCGGGACACAAGGGGAAGCAAAGTAAAAAGTATACCCGCCGATCACCTAAATTACATTATGTATTTAAGACTTTTGATTTATTTTATATTTAATCTACAGTGCTTCAAACATATTTAAATATTATAATCAATGACTTCAAATTTTAAATTGTTTTAGAAATTTATCATGTATAATTAGTTTTTAGAAATTTTATTTGATGTGATTCATTAAATCTATGGCTACGTCATAAGTTTGGAATATATAAATGTGAATTGGGATTTTGTTTTGTTAGCGATTTAAATCTATGGCTTTGTTAGTCATTAAAAGGAACTACCCTTGTTTTTCAGAACCGCATATAAGATCTCTTGGTAAACACCTCTCTGTTCATCTATAATCATCCTCAACAATCTATTATAGTTCTTTAGCTAAACATATCTAAATATTATAATCAATGACTTCAAAGTTTAAATTATTTTAAAAATTTATCGTGTATAATTAGTTTTTAGAAATTTTGTTTGATGTGATTCATTAAATCTATGGCTACGTTAGTCGTAAGTTTGGAATATATAAATGTGAATTAGGATTTTGTTTTGTTAGCGATTTAAATCTATGGCTTTGTTAGTCAGTAAAAGGAACCACCCTTGTTTTTCAGAACCGCATATAAGATCTATTAGTGAACACCTCTTTGTTCATATGTAATCATCCCCAAATATCTATTATAGTTCTTTAGCTAAACATATCTAGATATTATAATCAATGACTTCAAAGTTTAAATTGTTTTAGAAATTTATCGTGTATAATTAGTTTTTAGAATTTTTGTTTGATGTGATTCATTAAATCTATGGCTACGTTAGTCATAAATTTGGAATATATAAATCTGAATTGGGATTTTGTTTTGTTAGCGATTTAAATCTATGGCTTTGTTAGTCATTAAAAGGAACCACCCTTGTTTTTCAGAACCGCATATAAGATCTCTTGGTAAACACCTCTCTGTTCATCTGTAATCATCCCCAACAATCTATTATAGTTCTTTAGCTAAGCATCTTTGTTATAAAAATTTTAACGTCTATCAGCCGGTTTCCTTTAAATAATTTGGTTTTTGCATTTTTGACATGGATTTGGATTGGTTAGTTCGGTTTGAAAACTGTGGGTTTTAAAAGATTTATTCAATCAAACCAAATTAAACTATGGTTGGGTTTTGTTCGTGGTTTAAAAAATCCTGCCAAATTGAACAGAGTTGTTGGTAATTCAGGTATGTTTGGTAAAAACTTGTTAGTTCGGTTCAAAATTTTAAATGTACTTTCATAAAAATAAATTTAACTGCGGAAAATTATTTTTGAAACTGTTTGGTTCTATTTGGTTCGGGTAAAAGTAGCAGGCTTAGAATTGGGGAATTAGTAATGGTTGATTAATGGGTATTGTTGGGACAAAGTGATTAGTACACCAAAGATAAGGTGATGGGACACAGTGATCACAATTGATTATAACCATATTGGCGAGGATCTAATCTAGAGAATGCCAATGTACTAACAACTTACCTGAAAAAATGATCTTAATATCCCTAGAAGACCTTCGTTTTAAACATTTTCTAAGGAGGTATGTTTCGTTTTACTATCCACTGATTCAATCTTTCTTTATCTTGTTTTTCACAGTACTCTGTTTCAATGGTTCTGATGGTGTGCACATACATTCATCTTTCCAACATGATTGATTTATGATGATTTGGTAATGTGGTAGGTGACTAAGAGAGAGTACACATGACTATCAAAATGGACGCACTGAATTGGAGATTTAAAGGAGATCTTTTCTTACACGGAGCATTTTTCACACTTTGGAGATAAAGCTGGCTACGCTAGAGCTTCAAATTTATCAGCCAAATCATCCTCACTCGTTGGCACCATGACCTCTTACTCGGGTGCTTTTAACTTAGATGTGGTCGACGATGCTCATATATCGGAATTATAAACAAATACTATGTTTTGTTTTTACTCTTTTGGGGTTCTTGCAATATACACTTCCTATTGGATGTAGAGGCCTAATTACCTTAACTGTAATGTAAAGTTTGTTTGATTATTCTTTTCACTCCCAGTGATATAAAGTTGTTTTATTAATCAAGTTTAAGCTCAGACGAGAAAAGAAGCAAAAGAAGAAACAAAGCTTTTGGTTTCTTGGAATCTGAACTTTTCCATCAAGAGAATCAATAACGGATTTGGCTGAGTACAAAGAATCCAGTATGATGTATTTACTTCCACGGCTTTCTCATGTCTGCGATTTCTTGATATCTTCAAGATCATTTCAAACCAAAATTTTAACCTCTCGTTGTATGTATACTCAAAGCTAAGGGTCATTAATGTATTTTAATGCTTATATGCATCCCCATCAATCATCATACTCACTGTATTTTCTCACATCAGCTTAAGGACCAAAACAGCTCCATCTCTCTCTTATGTTTGTTGAGTTTCTTTTTCCACAAACTTCTTGTTCCTCTCCGTAGTATTCAATGTTTGAATGAATCCATTGATGCATATGAGACAATTTCGCCTAGTCTCACCAACGAACACTTCGAACACTACACTTAGTGAATATAGAATCTGAATTTCTTAACATTTACCAAGTAAGAAGAATCTCATCAAAATAGAATCAGACCAAGAAGATGAAAACAAATCATGTACGAAAGTTTAATACTCCTCGAGTTAAATAGACCTCTGCAAATCTAACCAAAACTGAACGAATTCAGATTTATCCTAACAACTTTCCAACTACAATTTTGCGACATTCACCAGCGAGTATACTTTGTGAAAAGAATCAATAGCGAACAAACTATTATAGAGCATGCATGATTCGTACTCGGAACATATATTTGCAGAGAGGTCTGAACTTTGATATATGTAAGTATCTTTGAATTACAACTCTACTTAGAAAATGGTTGTAATTCTGAATATGAGAAACACCCATGTTTTGTGTCTGAATCATGCTTTATAATTCTGCCATAGTTAAAATGTAGGAGACATGAACACATGACTACACAAATGGTAAACAACACACATGTTTGTTGTAAGAACTCACTATTATATTAACATGTGTTTGCGTACCATTTTGATTCCAATATTTGAGACATGAATGTGTGACTACATAAATGGTACACAAACACAGGTTCACAAAAATATAAAAACAAGTCAAGCAATCACTACATAAATGGTACACAAACATCATCGTATTTAGAATTTCACCTGCCCCTCGGTATCTCAAGTCCAGTATGTTATTGAGAAGCCAGAGTAGGGGTGTAGAGCACTTTCTGATCTGAGTGACTGCTGCATATTGCTCATTTGAAAGACAATCATCCGATATTAGAATATCTTACAATCCAATCACAGCAGCCATAGGTGTCCTCAACTCATGGCTAGAATGCACACAATTACAAAAAGCAGCCTTCAGTATTTAACATTATCAATGTTAAACAATCGAAAGAACTTGTCTATTTCAGAAAGATATCAGATGCAGTGATGACCAACCTCATATTTGCCAAAAAGTGACTTTTGTAGTTGCTCGAAGCCTCGACTCTTCTTCTTGCATCCAATTGCCCAATGAGCTCTGCTCTTAATTTCATCTCCTTTAAAACTCCATTTGTGAGGATTAAAATGCAGGCACATCCGATAATGAAGATGCAGACATCGGCAAACCATCACCCACTTGTCTCTGCAACCCCGACATAACTTCGCTCCAAGCGTTATACCAACACTGAAACCAACTCCGCATCCCGCACCGATATAACCAAGGGATCGAGAGACGCCACAGAGAGAATGGAAGGCTATGTGATAAGTATAACACTCAACTACAAAGGCTTCACACCAAGGAGAAAGAGAGAGGCAGCCAAGGCCACTAGGGTTTCTTCTATGGAGAAAAAGTACGCTATTTATTAAAAAATCAAAGTCTACATATTACAAGCTGAATATAGAGCTTTATAATAGCTATGCAGTCTAGGGCTTCGAGACCCAATATCTAAATAAGGAAACTATTACGAAAATTCAAATAAGGAAAGTGACATATACCTCCGAGGTAGCACATACGCTAGTTCGAGCACTGAAACTGAAATAAAAAACAACAGGGAAATAACCTGCAAAACAATCAAGCAAACTTGTCAACA
>OVAP01001098.1:2997-26546 GCA_900406295.1 Aurinia saxatilis
TTTACAGGAGTATGAGAGGATTTTTACCGGACGTCATCAGTATATCATCATTTGTCATTTTGAATTGAGGAAGTGTTTCATCTCTCTGGAACTTCATCGATCGTTGCAGCCATCAATCGATCGAATCACAGCGTGATTCTCCTGATTTTTTACTCTCTCTCGATTAGTGTTGAAGCATGCAACATTCTCCTGGATCACCAGTTGATTTGAATCAGTGGCCTTTGGTTTTCTCTGGAAAAGGTAAAATGAGCTTGTGAACTACAGACGATCGATCGATTGCTGTTTAAGGCGATCGATCGATTCTTCATCCTCTTGGTTGAATCCTTGAATCCTATTTTATGAGACATGAACCAATCCGTTAAAAGTAAACTTAATCTAAGACACATTATTGGGTTGCCTCTCACTCAGCGCTTTTGTTTAATGTCGGTTAGCTCGACATGGTTTGGAAAATTTTTGTTCTCCGGTGGGTGGTCAGACGGTTGAGGCTCCTCCTCTGGCGATCGATCTATGTTGTCTCCTATGATTGATCGATCCGTGTCGTCCACTTCTTCTTCAATCTTCATCACGGATAATGGAACTGCTTCACCATTGTTACCAGAGAACAGTCTGACAAACTTCTTCAAAGTTTCAGCATCATTATTCGGTGAATCTGGTCTATGCCTTGCTTTCTTCAGTAGTCTTCCACTATCTTCCCATTCTTCTCCTAACCTTGGAACTCCTTATGTTGTTGCCAAGTAAAACGTCTCCTTATTGACAAAGGCCAAGCAGACTCCCTTCTTCACCATATCAATATGAGCTCTTGTTGAGTGGAGGAATGGTCTTCCCAGTATTATGAAGGATGATGACCTGTAATTTGTATTCATGATCACAAAGTCAGTGTGTATGAAGCATCCTTCGACTCTGACCATGACATCCTTTGCGACCCCTAGGACATGTCCATACGAAGCATTGGCAAACATTACCTGTCTTTCTAGTTCTTCATAATCAAGAATGCCGACTGACCGTGCATCTCTTCTTGATATCATGTTCAAACATGCTTCGTATCACACACATTGTTTAGAAACCTCTTGTTGTTGATCGAGATTGGAACTGAGTACCTCCTTGGGTCATTTGCTCAAAAAAGTTGGCGCGAAGTGGGGCTAGTCTCTCTTCTGATTTTGTAGAAGTCTAGGTGGCGAGGGATATTTCTGACCTCCGAGATAACATACTCCATTTCATCCTTGTTGAGTTCCCCGACTCCAGCTGCTGTTGGCTCCCGTGCAGGTCTTGGGTGTTCTTCTTACGCGTACTTCTCTTCTGGCATCCATTCGAGCATGTTGATGTAGAGATTTTCATGGATCGGCTGCAGTGATCAATCGACGGTAGCATATGCCATCGATTGGTCATTACTCTCTGGCAGCTCTTCAATGTGCATCACCGTAGGCCTAGTCTCCTCACCGTCTTCCTCAGTATCGCTTACCTTCCCAAGTTTGAGACCAATTAGCTGAATGGCCTTTTTGAGTGGTTGTTCATCGAGTGGTTCATCTTGTTGTATTTTGCCTTTGCTTTTTCCTTTGACAGCTCCGACTGATTCTCTATCTTTAAAAGGCGATCTTGGATATGGTTGAGCTCTCCTTACATTGTCCGGATCTCTTCCTTGATGGATTTCATATTGTTGTTGAAACCTTTGACCGTTTGGAACATCCCATGCTTGGATTTTATCTCCGTTATCTGTCCTTCTACCTCATCGATTTGGTCCCTGGTGGTATTGAGATCATCGTCTAGCTCAGCTTTGTTGCTCCTTGTGGTGTAACTTAGTGGGTGCATCTCCCTGGATTTCTCATTGAGAGTCACCGAGTTGCTATGGATCACCTTCCCTAGGTGTCTCATTTCCTCTTCAATCCCAACAATCTTAGCAGCCATCGAGTCGAATCTACTGCCTATCTCCTCCTCCAAGTTCCTTTGCTTGGTCAAGATTTGCACGAGCAGCTCTTCTATCCTCCCATTAGAGTTCCCGGATTGGTAATGGCTAGATTGCATGAAGGCCAGCTGATTCCCTAGATGGAACTGGTATCGTTCAAAGATTCTGGGCTCAGGTGCTGGTATCGAGAAGCCACTGCGAGGTTCCCTTGGAGAGTACGGTCTCATTCGAGGTGGATAGTGTCGGTGGGTACCATCAGACCCTCCATTGTTTTGTTGTGCCATTAGTTGGTACCTGAAACAAATGAAACAAGATTAAAAATCCAAAAATAGAAAATAAATAAACTAAAAATGAAATAAGGGAAAAGCTTAGTCTGGAGTTTGATTGTTATCCTAGTGCTCACTGTTGCTCCCCGGCAACGGCGCCAGAAAACTTGATGGGGATTAAGTTTTCATCCAAAATAATCCTGCAAGCGCACAGACTCTCGCAGTAGTACTTAGGGATCGAATCCACAGATAGCAGAGTCACACAGTAGCACGTCCAACTTAACTCGGGCTAAGCAAGCAAAATGATTTGGTTTTGGTTACGATCGATCGGTCTTGAGAACTGATCGATCGTTTGGAACACCTCTCGGTCGATGGCAGATTATGCGGTCGATCGGTCAATGCCTGAAATGACTAAAATGAAATAAACGTGAGAAAATTCAATATTAAAAGGCGTTAAGAAGTTAGGTAATGCATCAGAGGATCACGGTTTGAATTATTAAGGGTAGTAATTATATAACTACTAGTTTAGGCTATACAGTTGATTTCACTAATAACTAACTATCCTTATGGTCAGGCTTAGCTAGTCTGATTCAATTGGCATCCTAGTTAACTCTAACATATATCCTTTCAGAAAGAGAATCTTTGGGCTGATCAACCAACCAATCTAGGCATTAAGTTCAAGAAATCAAATCCTACTAATCTAATAAATAGAAGAGTTTTCACTATTAAGATCTGAATCTCTTACTCTAAGTGGTGTATTAGTAGCAGATTTTTCCTATCATTTAGATTAAGTACTGATATGAAAGTAAGCCTATAAATTACTCATTATATAATCCTATTGTCTATCTACCAAACCATGATTCCTCCTAGCAAAACCATATTCCTNTTGTAAGCTTGGATGCCTAGAAACGTTTAGAGAATTTTTTATGCTACTCTCGGCCGTCAGAGGTCTGTATTTAAAGGGAGAGTGTCGAGCAAAGGGTTGAGAAGAATCAGGAGGAAGATTTGGATAAACATCCAAATTTTAGTGGTTATCTTCAGTTGATCGATCGGTCGTCGTTATCCTGACCGATCGACCGTAATTTTCCTGAGCATTTCTGAATATTCCGTATCTCCTGAGTTTATTTTCAACGTAAGCAAATATCTCCCCAAATAAAACGGTACATATCTGAAATTGTTCTGGAAACTTCTTGACAAAATGAGCTTTGAAGTCTTGTGGGCTTCTGGACACTCCTTCAGTAATTTGGGATTAACTTCTTACTCCTGGGGAATTTTGGCACACTTCCAAGTCCATGTGAAAGCTAACTCTCGTGGCTTAATTGTTCTAACTCCTCACTTCATTCCAAAATGAACATCTACTTCATCCGGGCCTGGACTTCTGATGTTGATTTGCTGGATTCGGTAAAAGTGTCCCTTTGCAACCTAAAATGCATTGTTTTCACAAAAACATTTTGCAAACAAAAAAACGTGAAATCCAGTAGTTTATGTTTAAAAATAAATAGTTTCTTTGATAAAAACACCGAAAAATCATATCGAAAAACGGTAAAATATCATCACTATCAAATACAAGAGATTATCTCCCCAAGAAACTATAGAAATGAAAACAATAAAGATATTTAAGAGTTTTTTAAGGTAAAGTTCTCTCTCCTAGAGTTTAGGTAGAGTGGAGAGGCACACATCTTTTCAGAGACGAGAGGTCTCTTTATATAGAGGTTGGAAGACGTTTGAGGGCTTCAAGGAAGTGATAGAAACGAATCACCTGGAGAGAATCAGAATATCTTAGTTTATCTCTTCTGATCGATCGGTCGCCGTAGGATTCATCGATCGATTCGCTCAGTAGATATCCATTTCGTTATCTCTGAATCTTCTCACATGCTTCATGTTATCTTAAGATATTGCCCGAATATATTGAGTAATCTCACGAAGTTTCTAGAAGTCTTCAGTAGTTATCTCTCTTTGGTTGATCGGTCACACTCATGATCGATCGATTGGGCCTAAAGGGTGATGTGCTTCAAAAGGCTTCTCTTAAACGGGTTGTAACTCCAAGGCTTATTAGTCGAATTACTTGATTCTAGGCCCATGTGGCAGCAAACTCATGTGGCTTCCTTGTCTCCAAAGTTCATTTCAATCCCATATGCGTATCATCTTCACCTGAGGTCCTGTTCCCGCACTGGATTTCTGATTTAGGCGAGAAATGTCCATCTTTGTACATAAAATGCTTATTTCTTCGGAAAATACTTTGAAAATATAGAATGGTGAAAAACATAATATTTATTCTGAAATCTTTTGGATTTACTACCAAAAGTACTTTAAATCTATAGTAAAAAGTGGTAAAATATCAGATTTTTCAAATCCTCCAGACTTAGCTTTGTTCGTCCTCGAACAAACAATAAGCTAAAGAAAGGAAAATAAGTTTGAAAAGCTGGAAATACCTCTTACTTGTTACCACAACCGAAGGGCTGTGTTTTAATGGCTTCAGGCTTATCTGAGGATTCTCGCTTCATAGTCCCGTCATAACTCTCCCAACTGGTCCAGTAGGAATCTCAACCTGCAAATACTCTAAAGGTACCGAAATCCGACTCTCTACATTCATTTATATTACGTGATCTTTCTTACTGGAAAATATCAGCTAGGTAAAACAGGCTAGGTGTGTAATGAGAGGAAGCTAATATTTAGAGGTGAGGCTAGTGTGTTTAGGGTTTACCGTACTCAAGAGAAATGCAATATGTTTGCAAAAAAGCAAGCGAGATCGGACCGCTTGATGACACAGTTTCTCAATCAGTCTCTCCTTAGCTCGGCTTGTTCCTCCCTCAGACTTAGATTCTTCAAAGGAATCTAACGTCTTCTTGAACATCCTCGTACTCTATTAAATGTTTTCCAACTTTCTTTATTTTGATTGATTTCCTGGCCTTTTTGCTACATAAGTATGGATCATAAAGCTTCTTCACTTTTTTTTTCCTTTTTTTTTTTACAATGAAGCTTTCACCATATAGAGCAAGGCATGAATTTTACCTTGATTTGGATGAAATGTTACCAGAGAAATCAGCCTTGAAACCTTCTCTTTGAATCTCCATGCATATATTATGATCGTAGCATGCTTTTTCGCCAGTCTTCACGAGTGATTGGAAATCTGCGTTAGTCTCATCTCTCCGGCCGTTTTACACATACTGCATATAAGACAAGAGAAAAAAACTGCATGGGGGTTGAAAAGAGGTTAGGTTTATGGGTATGGTAACAACTTAAGATAACTTGACCATTCGTGATCAGCAAGAGAGTGGTAAAGTGGATAAGAAGTCCTGAATGAATTTGTTTTCCCTAGTCTAATACTTCTAGCAAGAAACATTTATATCCCGGTTTAGGTCCAAATAAAATAGAGTCAGAAATCAGAATTATTAAGGTACGTAAAAACTGAGATGTGTTGGGGAAGCTTGAGTGTGGGGTTTCTGAATCATCCTTGATAAGTCCTATAAATTAGTTATTCATCCACAAAAATGGGGTGTAAAACAAGTAAGGTTTGAAAAACAGGACTGAAAAACAATTTCCACGGTACTGAGATATTCAGTTGTTGTCTCTAATGTCGTGATTCATCGTAGAACGAGATGGTCTTCCTTTTTCAGCGCAACCATCGATCGATTGGTGCTTGCATCGATCGATCGTTTTTTGCGGGAAAAATTTCAACATAAAGTTTTTTCGGATCCCTTTTTGAGTAGTGGCTTTCAATCGTGTGGTTTATCCACAACGTGCATCTGAACGGTTTTTCTCCATTACTTCTGTAAAAAGAAAATCACAAAACAAAGAAAGAAACATACTACATAGCTAAAATTCATGTTTTAAAACATCACTGAAAAATAGAGATAAAGCACAAGTACTAAATAAAATGCAAAAGAAGGAAAAATAAAGATAAAGAAAAGAAAAGAAAAATGATACTCATTAGCTCTAAGATCGGGGGCTACGGCTCCTGCTCCGATGCGCACTGCTAGGGCCTCCCTCATTGGTAGCTGGCGTGCATATGCACGAGGTGGGAACCCTCACTCTAGACAGCTAGCTGGCCATCCAATGCAACAGTCCATGGCTCCGACTCTGAGTCTCCACTCTCCAACGAGTGACAGCGAGTGTATCGTCAAGATCAGCCGGCGGTGCGATAGGAGTATACTCCACATGGGTGGCAGCAGCGCCTCATATCCTCCCTGAGTAAACTCGGGGGCAGTGAAAAATGACGGGCCTGATGGTGCATCCGCCTCTACCGAACTGGGCCTGGCTCTAGTGGCTCCTCTGCGCCTAGTGCTGGTGCACGGTGGCTGACATAGCTCCAACGAGTCGGCCCAGCATGCCAAATCTGCCTCCTCATCTACTGCCAAGGCTCGCTGAGGAAGTGCACACCAGTACGTCCCTCATAGTAGCGTTGTTGAGTGATGATACGGCAGTGCTCCAGGTATGCCATATGGATACGCACCTTCTCGTTGGTGCGATCTCCTGGAGGTACTATCACTCCATGCAGCTCGAAGATAAGGTAGAGGAGGCTACCTGAGTAATCCTCCATCTTGTAGCGGCCGCCCGGCAAGTAGTGGAATTTCCTCTCAACGAGGTTGTTAGCTAAAAGCGCGCCAAGGTTCACCATCTCGAAGTCGGGTATGGTGTTGTAGATGTCTGACGTGACATCTACTATACTGCTAAGCAGGTATAGCTCGGTCTTGGACAAGACCACCGTCTCCTCTTTGGCGGAGAACATGACTGATGGCCTTGGCCACCAGTCGGATGGCAGGGTGCCTGATGTGGGTGATCCGAGACTTGGTGTCATCACCATGGGCTATGAACGCCCAGAACTCCATGGCACCTGTAAAGTCACCAAAAGATGTCTCACCATGAGTGGCATCGAAGCCATAGGGCCCGCAAAGCTCAGAGATGGTGAGGCTGTAGGAGAGGCCATTGGCCAAGTACATCAGTACTCCTCAAGGAACATCATAAGTGTCGTCAGCACGGCACTCGTACTTGACCTCCACAGAGGCTAAGAACTCGCGCACCAAGTCTGGATAGAGCTTGTTCTTCTGGAACACAATTGTTTGCAGACCAATGCTGCTGCAGAGAGTAGTAACCATCTCCTTGAAGCCCAACCCCTCGAGAGTGGCCTCATGAAACGTCCTAGTGGGATGAATGGTCACCCCCAACAGAGCGTTGTAGAACATGGAGTGACAGTCACTCCACTGGTACCTGCTGCGGTCCCAGTACGCTTGGCTCCGTAGGGCGGCGCCCTTGGACACCAGCTCGATGCCCGGAAATACCAGTCCATATGGCTTCCCGACGGGTGTAACCTGTGGAGCCATGGTCTCACTCCTCGTGCTAGAGGAGGTAGCCTCGTATTGGCTCGCTAGTCTCTCTGAACGTCTAGCCATGTGAAAATATCACTAAATTAATTAGTGAACATAAGTGTCTAAAAATATTCATAAAAATTCTAAAAACTAAATTGAACTTAAAAGATTAAACGGTAACTAAAACTTGGGATGATTGTATAAACCAAAATTAAACTTTTTAGTTCTACTAAAATCATCTATTATTCTAAAATAAATTTTTTAGATTTCACAACCTAATTTATGCAAAAAAAAAAATTGAGTTTAAATTTTTTAAAAAAATCTCTCTTTCTAAAAAAATATAAATCTAGCCATTTTCAAAACTTCAACCAAACAATGAATCCAAGGCATAAAATCTAAAACTAGTTAGCAACTTTGCAAGAGAATCACTAACTAAGCCTAAAAATCGAATTTCCTACCTATGGCCAAATTCTAAAAGTTCCAGATTCGAACACTTACCTTGTTTTTTATTGAAATTGATAGTTGGATTAGAAAGAAGAGTCAAAATCGAGTGGATTCAGGCTTTGAATCGATCGAATCCAACGATTATTGAGAGAGAAAATTGAAAAGGGATATTTTGTTTTGTTTGTGGTATAAAGAAAAGGACAGTTCGATGGTTTTGAAGAAGAAGGGTGTCGGGGGCGTGAGCACCACGCGCCCGTCACTGACACGCGAACCTACCTGCCATTCGATCGATCAGTGTTTTGGCGATCGATTGAATGGTGAGTTGATCGATTGATTCTCACAGTGTTCGATCAATCAAATGGCGTCTCCATTCCATTCCACATTTTCCAGGTTTTTCCTCTGCACAATGACTTAAAACAAATTAGAGTAGAGAATATTAACAGTACTTACCTGAATTGTGCTTATGGTTATGTCTTTAGCTTGACATTCACCGCGCAGGTGAAATGAGTTGGTTCATTGAATCCTTATCTCGAAGTAGATCAGGTAGTTTGTTTTCAACAATATCCATTGTCAACACAACTGATACATGATGTATCATAGGATCTCCATCAAAAATCAGTTGTGTTGACAGTGGACAATGTTGAAAACAAACTACCTGATCTACTTCGAGATAAAGATTCAATGAACCAACGCATTTCACCTGATCCATGATTTATCATAGGATCTCCATAAAAAATTAGTATGGCCTTTTTCTCGAAAGAATGCCTTTTCACCATGCTATTTTGATCCTCGTGATGATTGATTCCTGAAAATTTAAGAACACTGGGGTTTATTAAAGCATTGCATACCTCTGGATCTTCTTTATTTTCATCAGAGGAAGTGTCATCAAAGACTCCTCCAGTGAATGTGTCTTGAAGTGCGTTGAGAGTGATGTGGAGGTCCTTTCTGGATTCTTGCTCTGATTCCTTGACTTTGTAACCGTGCTTGTTTGCGCTGCTTAGGTTATGTGGCGCATCCAAGCAGTTGAACGGTGAGTACTCATCGATGATCTCAGAGTCCAAAGTCATTTGGATCCTTCCAACGTGTTCTTCATTCTTATGCGAGCGATCGGTGAGTGCATACGTTCGATGGATGGTACGTTCATTCTGAATTTTATGAACTCTCATCATTCTGTAATCAAAGGCAAAGCATTCTTCTAGACTTGTATCATAGAACTCAGAAGAGACGTTAGTTTTAAAAGATGTAAAAGGAGTGAGTGTTACTCTCTTAAGCGCTTCATTTTCATGCTCAAGCTCTTTTATCCTTTGTTTAAGTGATGTAATCTCCTCATGTTGTTCCTTGATCTTTGTCTTTACTCTCCAGAGTGTGTGCATAGTCTTCAAATGTTTTATCTACGACAATACAATCAGGTTTAGGCAAATTAAAGACATTCATAAGTGGTAAGGCGTAAGAGCTTGGATCATGTGGGCTGAGTTGTGATGTTTCCTCCTCTTCAAGTTTAGAGGATAGGCCTCGTTCTTTGATCAGTCTTAAGGTCTTTGCTCGCCCTTCACATATTCTATTGAATCTGTTTTCTAATCTTGCTTATGATTCCTGCATCATCTTTTTCATTCGTTGATAACATGCAAATGATATTTTATGGTAACTCCTCAATACAGGAATTATGGATTCCTTGTGTATTTTATAGCCATGTTGTCCATTCTTCTTCAAGCTAATACCTGAATTAAAAGAAGGGATATATGCAAAAACTGAAAATTTAAATATGCTGAAAATAAGAGATAAATGCAAAACAAATGCAGTAAAGGGAAATTCTTAGTTTGGATTTTAGTCCAAAGCTTGAAGGTAACAATGATAAATCAACCTTTCCCCGGCAACGGCGCCAGAAAACTTGATGGGGATTAGTTTTCACCCAAAATATTTCCTGCAAGCGCACATGTCTCGCACTAGTACTTAAGGATCGTATCCACAGAGAAAGGAATTGCTACGCTGCAGGCTTATTGGATTCAAATCGAGCTAAGATGCAGATAAGGTTTTTGGGGGTTTTGATCGATCGAATGAGTTGTTGATCGAACGGTCGGAATGGTTTTTAATGAAATCTAAGAAACTACTGATGCAAAATGAAAACGGTTTAATGCAATTAATCTAAATGTTGGGAATAAGGTATTTCTCTAGAAACACAGGCCGGATTATTCAGATTTGTAAGCAGCCTTCGTATTGAAGTCTTCCTGACTCAATACAGTTCAAGCATAAAGCACTTGACCTCAACAAAGGGGTAGTCATGATTTCTACTAAAGGATTGATATGTCAACCATACACATGACTCTCCGGTCGAGATCCCACATGTCTAGCTTATCATTTACTCGTCAGATCTTCTACCTAATTGTGTTTTAGCGAAGAGAATCTATTATAAAAAGCTATCAAGCTAACAATTCTCAGTTAATTCTAGTAAATATAAAGTTCTTTCAAATGACCAGCAAACAATCTATCTACTAAACCATGCAACTATGAAAAACTTTGATCCCAACAATTAAATTACTCTAACATAGATAAAAGGACCATGAAGAGCAAAATAACCATGCAATATATAGAAACAGGGGTTCAAATACAAGAGATTATCTTCCCAAGCAACTATACAAATGATAACAATAAAGAGATTTGAGAGTTTTTGAAGGTAAAGTGCTCTATCCTAGAGTTTAGGTAGAGTGGAGAGGCACATCTCTTTCCAGAGACGAGAGGTCTCTTTATATAGAGGTTGGAAGACGTTTGAGGGCTTCAAGGAAGTGATAGAAACGAATCAGCTGGAGAGAATCAGAATATCTTAGTTTATCTCTTCTGATCGATCGGTCGTCGTAGGATTCATCGATCGATTCGCTCAGTAGATATCCATTTCATTATCTCTGAATCTTCTCACGTGCTTCATGTTATCTTAAGATATTGCCCGAATATATGGAGTAATCTCACGAAGTTTCTAGAAGTCTTCAGTAGTTATCTCTCTTTGGTCGATCGATCACACTGATGATCGATCGATTGAGCCTAAAGGGTGATGGGCTTCAGAAGGCTTCTCTTAAACGAGTTGTAACTCCAAGGTTTATTGGTCGAATGACTTTATTCGAGGCCCATGTGACAACTAACTCACGTGGCTTCCTTGTCTCCAAAGTTCATTTCAATTTCATCTGCGTATCATCTTCACATGAGGTCCTGTTCCCACACCGGATTTCTGATTTGGGCGAGAAATGCCCATCTTTGTACCTAAAAGGCTTATTTCTTCATAAAATACTTTAAAAATATAAAATGGTGAAAATCATAATATTAATTCTGAAATCATTTGGTTTTACTATCAAAAGTACTTGAAATCTATAGTAAAAAGTGGTAAAATATCAGTCCTATCACTTGCTACCATTGTCTTAAAGATTGCTTCATAGCTATAATATAAAGTTTTATAATTTAGCATTTATGGCTCTCAAAGTATACCTCAGAGTATACCCTATGACAATGTTTGATATGATTGATCTTCAAGAGGAAGCAAAGGCTGTGGAGCAGTTTCAAAATTAAAGATTGACAACATTGACGACTCTGTTGTGAGGAAATGGGAGATTCAGGTGTGCTACTAAACATCTATTCTATAATAACTAAGTAAGGCTTTTATAATTTATAGTTTACTTTTTTACTTGCACCCCTTTGTCATGTCTTGATGCCTTCAAACAAAATCTAAAAATAGTGTTTTGAAGACTTATTTCAAGAATTTGTGTAAAGTGGCATTTTTGGTTTTTAAATGGCTATGTTAGACATGTTGTTGAACAAGATTGGTCAAACTTAACCATTTGTTATGTTATGAAGAGGATTTGTCAATTAGAGTTATGAGATAAGAGTTGCTATCTTGCACAAGTACGCAAGTATGGCCAAAGTCAATGTTGTGTCATATACTCAAAATTTAATGCGTACATGATTGTGTTTGTGTAGGTCCTTCTCTACCTTACTTATTTTGATATTGTAATTACCTTCACGTTTTCCTTTTCGCGTGAGATGTTTAAAATTGTGGGATTTTTGTTTTTGTTGTTGTTTTTTTTTTTTTTGGATTTTGTGTCGCTGTGGTATATGGATTCTCATAAAACCTGAGATTATCTCTGCTTGAATGAAGAATAGTAACGATGGGAACACCAATGACTCTTATACCTTCCGGGTCCATAAATGAAACTGGCCAACTTGTTCGTATTTAATACAAATATAGTTCCATTTTACCATATGTTTTTGTGTCATTTTAAAGCTCAGTACTATTGTGCGTGAAATACTTATATCTATAAGAAATTAGAAATCCACCAAATTTCTAAAGAGCATTTTGAAAGAAATGGATGTGAAAAATAAATTAAGGCATAAGAAACTCGCGCTACGCACGGGTATTCATCTAGTAAGTATAAAAGAGAACCAAAAAAATGCTGCATATTCTTTCATACAAATCATCCCAAATTAAAAAAAAAAATCAAAATTTTTCCATAAACTACTGAAACTCTCTAAGAGACAAAGATGTGCCATGAGGAAATCGTTGTCCTATGTCCGAAGAAACCTCTATACAATATGTGTCACCCGGGTAGCCAACCTAAGCTTTAGGAATTCGACTAATCGGTATATCCCGTATAAGTACCACATCTGAAAGTTCAAAAAACTGGTTAGTCACTGTCCAAAATTACTGTCCATCAACTGATTTATCGTGATGGATGGGTCAAAAGACCGTCTTGGCTTCGCAATGTGTGGTTTGTCAGCGGAAATCCAGAGATTGGACCAAACTGAAATTACGGCACCATAACCTACTCGTTTGATCAAACCAAGTCTCACGAGATGGCAAAGTGATGTGTAACTTGTTCATCTATAGGAAGGAGTATAACTCTTGATGGAGTCCAAAGGATCGAATTCCGATAGTAGCACTCTTTAAACACCCTTTATTTTCATTCTTTCAGTATTTAAGGACAAATCAAAGTATTTTTAGAAAAGATTGACAATAGTACTTATCCAAGGATGGATATAATATTGTTCATAAATCTAATTTAAGTTGTGTTTGTTGATAAAAGAAATCAAGAGATAGAGTTGACAAAAACAAAATTCATTTAAACATCGTAAAGAGAGAAATCTCTTTTCTCTTTAGCCATTTGTTACTGTGCAACCCTAAGAATCATCGTCTTCAGCTTCCTCCATGGCTGAGATCCCCTCAATCCAGCCGCCACCTGCCCAAACCCCCCACCACCCATCCCTCCTTCCTCTATAAACTCAAATCAGTTCCCCCACTCTTTGGTTCCCCTTCCACACTTTTATGATCTAGATCTGGATCTCAAACCAGAAACACTGTAGCAAAAACTATCTCAACCAGTAACCTTACCCACGTTGCTCCTAAGCAAGTGGTGACCACCTCCAGTAAACAAACTCAAATGTGGCTTTCCCCAAGAAAGGAACCACAAATTTCTCTCATAGTTTATCCCCCTAAGGCTCAGAGCCTAACCCCCCCCCCCCCCCCCCNNNNACCCCCCCCCCCCATCTGTCAACCCAACACATCCGCACCCACATCACCACCACCCATAAATTTGAACCACCAAAGTGAACCACCCCAGTCCAAACCTCACCAGCCAAACAAAACCAAATCTCCAGGAGCCCCAAGCTCTTCCTCACTCCATCCACCAAGCTGGGCAGACAGACTTAAAGCTACCACGGACAGAAAACTAGTTAGCCAAACACAATCAACTTTAAACGAGTCAGAAATTCCTAGAGTAAAGATACCATATTCTGTCTTTCGACTAGGAGTACAGCGTCACAAAGACTTCATTCTAGGTGTAATCACGGGACTTGCTCCCACATCCAGAGTGTGCCTACCCATGTATGGGGTAAAGGTTCCAAACTAGAGATTCACCTAGGACCAGATAAAAGATCCATGCTGGTTAGGGTTCCAAATGAGTTCATCCGAAAAAAATCATTGAACAAGAAATCTGGCATATTGGGAACTCATTGTTTTATGCAGCCCAATAAACTTCCAAGACAGCTGCACAACCACCTTAATTCACCTATATTCCCTTGTGGGCGCATGTCAAAGGTATCCCCTTTGATTTGTTTCATCAAGTGGGTCTTGGATATGTTGCAGACACCCTTGTATTACCTATAGAAATGGACGAGTTTGGATGAAGCACATAACAAAATAAGGGCGGACTGCACTAAACCATTACTTATGAAGGCCAAACCCATCCACTCCTACTACCCCGCCTGTGGGTGCTTCCTCATCACTGAGGGAGACCCAACAGTAACCATCAATGATAGTTAACCTCTTTTTTGGAATGTTAGAGGATTGAATGATATTGCTAAACATGCTGACTTTAAAACCTGGATCCACTCCAATAATGTATTTTTTGGCACCCTTCTTGAGACCCATATAAAACAACCTAACTTGCAACCCATCTTAAACCTTACTTGTCCCAGCTGGTCTTACCTCTCAAACCATAGTGAAGATGCTGATGGCCGCATAATCCTGGTCTGAAAACCACCCTTGTCTGTCCAGCCCCTACACATAACAAGGCAAGCCATCACTTGCATAATCGGCGGGCCAGGCTTAACAAGTACCTATTACACTACCGTATATGCAGACAATCTAGTGGAGATACGGAATGATCTTTTGGTAGAATTATTCAACTTACAGAGCTTGATCCCAACAACTGCACCGTGGATGCTTGAGGGGGGGGGGGGCTTCAACGAAGTTACACATCCTTCAGAGCATTCCTCACCTACAACAAATCTGATGACAAATCCAATGCTAGACTTCAGAGAATGCCTTGGCCAACTAGAGGTTAAAGACCTAAAATTTCATGGGCCTAGGTTTACCTGGTCCAACAAAAGCCCCACTCTCCCTATTGCCAAGAAACTGGATAGAGCCTTGGTTAATGATCAATGGGTACGGAGTTCTCCCAAAAGCCTAGCCATTTTCTCAGCTCCAAAGATATCAGATCACACACCCTACTGTATCAAACTGGCCACACTTATGTCCCTTTCAGGCACCAAGCCATTCAAGTTCTATAATTACCTTACTACCCATCCAGACTTCATAACCACTGTGAACAATGCTTGGGATCGCACAGTAACTTCGGATAATTCACTGTACACACTGAATATCAAGCAAAGAGAGCTGAAAAGAGATTTTGAGAGACTTAAACACAAACAATTTTTCACAAATTCAAAAGAGAGTTAGTGAGGCTAACCGTTTGTTTCAATGTGCGCAGGTTATCTCTTTGAGCCAACCTTCTGAGGTACATTTCCAGGCTGAAAGAGACTGCTTGACCACCCTAAACAACCTACAGAGAACACGAGAAGAGTATTTCAAACAGAAGTCGCGCATTAATTGGTTAAAAGTTGGTGATCAAAATACTTCATATATTCACAACATTACTAAAGCCAGAAATGCATACAACACAATCCATACCCTAACAAGTTTGGAAGGAGTTGTTGCCACTAAACCTGATGCCATGGGAGCCATAGCTATACACCATTTCTAGATAATGCTTGGGCCTTGGGTGCCGCATAATCAACCAGCCAACATCATTGCCTTAAAAGCCCTGACGAGATTTCAGTGTTGTGATGTTGAAGTACAAGCTATTGCCAAACTCCCATCTGCAACAGATACAAAGAATGTCATTTTCAAGCTGAATCCAAAAAAAAGTCCGGGACCAAATGGCCTCACTTCAGGTTTCTACAAGTCAGCTTAGTCAGTTTTAGGGGATGAGGTTGTTAATGCTATCCAAAGATTCTTTGCCCACCCGTATATGCCCCCGGGAACCAACTCAACTACTCTTGCCTTGATCCCTAAATTTCCAGGAGCAACTATCATCAAGGACTATCGACCCATCTCCTGTTGTAACACTATCTACAAGACCATATCTAAGCTACTTGTTTCCAAAATCAAGCCACTACTGCCCAAGATCATTTTGCCTAATCAGACTGCGTTAATTAAACTACCACACAAACTGTCAAGAATCAAGGATCACTCACCTTTGCTTTGCGGATGATCTGTTGATCTTCTCAGATGGTTCTGACCACTCACTAACAGGTATCCTCTCGGTCCTGCAAGATTTCAAAGCACTATCAGGTCTAACAGTGAGTGTTGAGAAATCATGCTTCTTCTCAAGTGGGTTCAACTTACAGTAGGTGTCCACCATTACTTAGAGTACTGGTATCCCATTGGGAACCTTGCCAATGAGATATCTAGATCTGCCACTTAGCTCCAGAAAACTATCACTAGCAGATTGTGAGCCGCTCCTGCAATCAATAAAACACAAGATCAATAACTGGACAGCGAGAACACTGTCTTTTGCAGGAAGATTAATGTTGATAAACATTGTTATAGCGAGTATAACAAATTTTTGGTGTCAGGCATTTATACTCTCAAAAAGATGCATGAAAAAGATCAACTCAATGACAGGAGCTTACCTGTGGAAAGGTACACTTGAAGGGAGGCATGTGGCCAAGGTGGCATGAGAGACGGTACACATGCCAAAAGATGAGGGTGGATTAGGTGTTTGAAACTTGTTGGTGTGGAATCAGACTTGCACCATTAAGCTTCTTTGGCTTCTCTTCTTCCGGAAAGAATCCATTTGGGTTGCCTGGATACATCAACATATTTTATAAGGGATGAGCTTTTGGGACATGAAGCCAAAAAATCATACTCATGGTTGTTCTAACACCTACTAAAGCAAAGACCAAAGCTCATGGAATGGCTGAGGATATTACCCGGATGGCAACGGAATTGCAGATTCTGGACTGACCCATGGACATCATTCGGTCCACTGATAGAGTTTGTAGGCCAGAGTGGACAAAAAAGAACGGGTATTCCAAGAGAAACCCTGGTGCATACTCTCTGGCATCAAGACCATTGGAATCTGCCATCAGCTAGCTTGGGCAATTTCGAGACAGTACTGCACCATCTTACAACGGTGTCCATTACCATTGCAGAAGACAAGTTTCTCTGGTTAATAAACGGACAACATTCGAGGCGCTTCCAAAATAAACCGATATATGATTCACTGCGAGATCAAAGACCAAAGGTTACCTGGTACGAAGCAATTTGGATAAAGCGAGGTATACCAAATCACTCAACCATGTCCTGGTCAATGTTGTTGAAGAGGAGCCCAACACGGGATCGTTTGATTGCATGGGGAATGCCGACGGATCCTTTATGCCTCCTTTGTAATAATGCAGCGGAGACAAGAGACCATCTCCTCTTTGAATGCAGCTACTTTGCAACGATATGGGCATCAATCGCATCGAAGTTTGGCTTGGACCCAAGGAACTTGGCGTGGGATCAGGTACTTAACTCCATCATCATATTCAATGGCTCCTCCATACATCAGTACCTCCTATTACTCTCATGGCAAGCGCTGATTTACGAGCTATGACGAGAATGAAATGAAAGGCTCCACCGGAAAATATTTCGCTCCCCATCTTCTATGTGGCATATGATACGCACAACGGTAACAAAACAAAATTTCGTCAGGAAGAGACGAGAACAGTGACAGAACGAGTAAGATTTTGGAGATCTGGTTCTTCCTCAACTAGTGCGGCTCTCACTTTCGTTACTAATTAGGGCAGCTGATTACTAAGCTTGGGCTATTTGGGTTCTCTCTAGAACCGGATTTGAGGGAATGATTATGATACATTTGAATTGGACCCCATTCTGGTGGGCCTTATTAAAAAAAATTCAGATATATATATTAAATTTTATTTATTTATGTTACAATGATAAAAAAAAAAATGAAGGAAAATAATAATAAAAATATTGAATTGGTTTATTAAACATTATAGATACAAAAAACATAAAAATGTGAGCTAGCATTTAGTTTCCTAAAATGTGAATTATTTTTGTTTAGAAATCTTGTTTTTCCATTTGGTAAAAAGTTTTGTTAGAGACAATTCAGAAAAACAACTGTCTTTTTCATTACTAGATACAAAATTTTACTAATTTTGAATGGGCACCGGCTATCTTAGATGGTTCTGGTTCTTTTTCATGGGCTTTTATTAGATTGGGTGTATGTAAAAACATGGGCCTTCTTGCCCCTTCCAGCTTTTCAATATAAATCCTTTTTCACAAAAAAAAAAGAAAAAAAGAGAGAAAAATTATGTTATAGTTTTGCAACTATAATTCATATTTTGGATGGTGATAATTATTAGTTGGCACCTGTTTACTATGGTCTCAAGTTGGCAAAACTTACCGGATATCACATGGGGGATTATTATGTGTTTCAGGTTCTCTCCATCCATTCTCACCGAAACAAGAAGAGGAAACAAGGAAATATTTACACTTTTGTAGAAAAGGAGAAAAAAGGAAAAACGCGTAAACTAAAAAGGAAAAAAACGAGTACATATATATATCCATCCAATGGATCCCTCTTTTCTTTCCCAAATCACTAAAAACTAAAAAATATCTTGTCGCTCTTGTGAAATTCTCTGTCGACGAATCCGCCATGAAAGGGTAGTGATATTGATTTCGACGCTAGGAGAGATTGTACGTGAAGTCTCAAACAGACACGATGTCTCCACTATTCTAGCTCTTTGCTGTTTTTAACTTGTGATGGCCTAGATGCTATGCAACTTTTTCTTATTACTTTAGTCTTTTGCCCAAGTATAATGTTTGTATGTTAAATGTAAGCTAAGTATTAATCATAATCTGCTTGTTATTACCCAACTATGTCCGGATGTAGTATAACTCAATGACGAAATATCAAGCTTGTTAACAACGATTTACTATTAACTACAACCCCACTTTATTTGACAATTTCAGTCTCTCAGTTACACCACATTCCTTCAACATACACTGTTTTAACCAACTCATTGAATGTAATGATAACCAAATAAAAGCGACCAACAACAATGATAAAAAGCAAGCATAGTAGACGATGAATACTGGGAAGGAAACTAATCACACACGGGGTTCAATGACAATAGCTTGAAAAGAACAAATCAAATAACCAAATTTACCAATTAAAACTAAAAGATTAGCCACCTAATAACTCAGTTGTATACGATCTAAATATAAACTCTAGAAAAAGATTAGCCACCTAATAACTCAGTTGTTTACCAATCATATATTATCAATTTGCTTCAGGGGAGAAAGAGTTGAATGGTGAACTCAACATTTAAAAGAGAAGCAAAATCAAGCAATGTCGACAGAGTCAAGATGCAAAACGAATAAACAAAAAAGCTTAAGAATCTCGATGAGTACACAATGTATCTCTCAACATCTGCAACCAGTACTATTGCTAGAACAGAGCAACCATGTAACATAAAAAGACTAAGAGAAGGGGTCGGTCTAACTCTTGGGAGCAACCTTTTTCTTGGCCTTTTGGAGCTTCAAAAACTTCTTCACAATCTTTTGCTCCTCAACAAGGAAAGCACGGATGATTCTGCAAACAGCAGAAAGCAAACAATACACCATTAGAAACACAAAGCAAAACGGCTTTTAGTTGTCACAAAATAAGGTAAAAAACTAACCTTTCCCTAACAGCATAACCAGACAAAACACCACCATAGGCACGGTTAACAGTCCTTCTGTTCCTAGACAGACGAGACCTCTTGTACTCGGTAGGCCTCAAGTGTGGGATCTAATGATAGAAAGAAATATGAGTCAGATGCAACAACAACAACAATAGGTGTTCTTGAACATGAAACAGACAATAAAGAACATTCTAAGAAGATATAACATTTCTGCCACCAATGTAAAACAGTGATTCCCTTATGAACAAAAGGAGAAAACTTTGAGAAATACAAGGCGGCACTAAATCTAGCTTATGATAAAGTTATGTACTGATGTGGATTCATCTAACCAGCACAAGACCGTCAATAAGCACACACAAAAAAAGTCTACCTAAAACCAGATTCATTCGCAAAGCTAGAAGATGGATCAAAAAGACGACTTACACCCTGGATACGCTTGCCGGTAACGGGGCATTTCGGTCCACTTGCACGCTTCTTAGTGGTCTGGTACGTCAACTTTCCACCTGCACATATACTCAGAGGTATCAACACATTACATTTCTATAGATCGACGGCGACAGATTCCGATTTAAGCAGAAACGAACCTGGAGTTTTGACGATCCTGTGCTGGTTTGACTTGGTGGCGTAGCTGTGACGCGTGCGGTAAACAAGACGCTGCACCATTTTCGCTAGCTGCTTCTCTCTCTTTAGGGTTTTATCCTCTTCGTCTTCGGCTTGACGGAGCAGAGGAGTAGCTTTATAACCTAGTTTCTCTATTTAAAAGGAGGCTGTACCCTTTCTACCCTAAAACGAACGGTTCAGATGAGATTTTAGATTTGGCGATGGACGGACAAGATTTTCATTCACATGGGCTTTGTTGGGCCGGCATATTATTACTTATTCTCGGCCTAGTCATATTTTACCTTTCATTTTTTTTCCGCACAAGCTAAAACATTATTGTGACTTCTTTCTTCATAATATTATGCATATAAAGTGCACCAATTTAATGGACTCCACAATATCATTACTCTCGAGTTTTTTTGTTTGGATTTTTCTTTTATAATTAGCTAGTGGTTGATCTGCCCTACGTGCGGAATGTGTTAATCGAGATGGCGATGTTCCACAAATAATATGGTAATTGTCATTTAAATATGGATCCTATGTTTTTTTAAATGTCTATGATACATAGTCTTTGTGATTTGCTATTTAAAAGTGCATTGTATGACTATAAATTTGATATAGTAAAAAAATTCAACATTATATCTAATCAATGCCATTTCGCTAAGGTTTTTCCAATTCTTATATTTATTGGTTAAAATCTTAATTAATTCAATAATTTATTATTTGTGTTGGAGAACATAATAAGCTATCTATAAATAATGTGTCTAGTAAATAATTGCTTATCTTTTTACCACCATGAAAATATTAAATAATTGCTAATCATTTTGATATTTTCAGTTATTTGTAAGATCAAATTTTATATTTTCCACATATTTAAATTTGTTCATTTTTAATATATGTCGTCTTAGAATTTAAGATATTGATTGCCTCTGTAGTCATCTTCCTGAGCTTTGAAGAACTTTTTTGTTCCCACTTTGTTTTATTTCACTGAAGATATAATTAACAATAATAATATTTGAATGTATACATATCAAATTGAATGGTATTATTATATTTTGTTTCTTTAATCATTGGCTTCCATATTAGTTTATGATTTGTGTAAGATAAAACAATCAAATATTTATAAATATAACATATTATATATAATTAAAATTAGTGTTTATTAATCACCATAAATTGTGAAATGGTTGCCAAATTTTTTATATTGACAATTAATATTTAAAAAAATATTGATGATTAATGTTTAAAACATATTAATATGTTTCAAATGATTAAATGTGTTTGTTGTTAGAGAATGTCGTTCGATGTTTCAAGATATCGTTTCTCTTCCCATTTCCCAATTATGGGTTAATAATGGAAATTTAAACTTATTGTCTTTCATAAAATTTCCCATGTTTTTCATATTGATGGTTGATGTGCGAAACAGATTTGATATCTTCTACATGATTAACTTTGTTAATTATTAGAGAATGACATTTGAGGCTTCAAAAGACCGATTATCTCTTTCCAACTATGAAAGATAATAGCGGAATTTTGTGGTTGAGAAATTAAAGATTGTCTATCTTCCTATTATTTTATTTTCGAGGATTTAGTTAAGAATATTTATAGTGGTGATATATGAATAAATAGATTCCATTAAGAGAAATTNTCTATTATTTTATTTTCGAGAATTTAGTTGAGAATATTTATAGTGGTGATATATGAATAAATAGATTCCATTAAGAGAAATTTTTAAAAATGCCTTTTTTGACATGCCCCTGTTCAAAATTATCCTCTTTTTCTATTTTAAAATATCTTTTTGGATTTAGGGTTGATATAAGGTTGAATTTATGGCTAAAATCTTATAGGATTAAGGTTTAGTGTTTTAATAACCATTTGAGTTTATGTTTAAGGTTTTTATTTTATGAGTTTTTTAGGGTTCCTAAACCAAGATCATAAACCCTACATTATAGAATAATTTAAAATATTAAAAATTATAATTTAGATGGGAGAAATTTTAAACTACCACTTTTGATGTACTACTTTTCAAAAATACCATGGGAAGGGGTAAATTTTCAAAAATGTCACTATTTAAGTATTAATTATTTATAAGGTTTTAGGGTTTATGATATAGGGTTTAAGGTTTTAAAACCCTAAACCCTAAAATCTTAAACCCCCAGAAAGTCTTCCCACCCCTACTAAACCATAACCCCTAAAATATAAACCCTAAATCCCAACAATTAAACCTTAGCTAATAATTATTAAAAATTAAACCCTAATTTTATGAGAGTTTAACCCTAAATTATAAACCCTAGAAACCCTAAGTCAATCATAAACTCTATAGTTTTACTAAAACCTAAGTCCTAAAGCCCTAAACCCTAGCAAGTTTGTAATTTGTAATGAAAAATTACTTTACTACATGATAGTATTTTTGCAAATATACCAAAAGTGGTAGTTTTGAAAAGGAGTTATTCAAAAGTGGTAGTTTCTTAAAATTTCTCAATTTAGATTATTGTAACTAATATATTTTTACAAAAAAAAAAAATGGGTATTTATGAAAATGGTAGAGGAAAATGGGTAGTTTTGAAATTTTCTCTTGGATTAACTAATTTTGTTATGTGTAAATTTATATTTCTCTACTAAAACAGTTTAATATAAAATTCAAATTCATTGTTTTAGATATATTAATGTTTTGAAATTAAACAAACACCATTTTTGTTATATCTTTTTCTCTGAGTTTTGAAGTTTTGTTCCTTTCCCACTTTGTTTCATCTAACCGAGGATAAGATGTTATTATTAACGAAATTTATTTGGAAATATATATATATATATATATATATATATATGTACACATCTATATATATAAGTATCCTCGTCTTTTAAAGATTGTCTGTCGTCATATTCTTTTATTTTTAGGTTTAAGTTCATAGTATATATAGTTGTGATATATGAATAAATATGTTAGATTAGCTGATTTTCTTATGTGCAATTTTTATAGTTTTCTACTAAAAGAGTTCAACAGAAAATACTAATTCATGATTTTAGATTAATCTTTACAACTAAAAAAATACATTTTAGTATGTAAAAACTTTTTTTAAATTATCATAGTTGTTATTTATTTATTATAAAGTTTGTGCCCTAGTAGTGTTTGACAAAGTGGTGTAAGGAGAAGGAGTTTTGGGTTTGGGTTTTATGGGTGTTGAAGAGTGGAACAAAAGAAATCTTTTGATGGGTGCTTAGTTGGATGTTGATGTGACTACACCAAAAGAGATAAAAGCTTTTTTTATATATATATAGATGAATGAATATGTTTAGCTTTCTTTTGAACTATATATGCACGTGAAACTAAATAATTTTCTTCTTTAATCATGGTAATTCTTTAGATAAATGATAAAAATAAAGTAATATACAAAGTTAGTGTATGAGAAAGATTTTGAGAATGCTAAGTGAACGTGGATACATTTTTCCTAACGATCAACTATTGTATTATATGATTATTGTGTGGGTAAAATCACACAATCACTATTTGTTCGAGGTTCTTTA
>OVAP01001099.1:1526-26546 GCA_900406295.1 Aurinia saxatilis
AAAACCACACGCTCACCGGTGACACTGGTACCTCTTTTACTGACCCTGCTCAGTATAGAAGATTAGTCGGTCGCCTCATATATCTCGGTGTGACTCGTCCTGAACTTTCTTATCCTATCCACATCTTGTCTCAATTCNACTGAAAAACAGGATCGTGTATCCCGATCTTCTGCTGAAGCCGAATATCGCGCCATTGCTGACACGGTCAGTGAAATATTGATGCTTCGTGAACTTCTGCCTGCACTTGGTATCTCATGTTCCTCTTCCATTACGGTGTACTCTGACAGTCTCTCGGCTATTGCTATAGGTGCTAATCATATCACTAAGAAGCGTACCAAACATATAGAGATGGATTGTCACTTCATACGAGATGAGATTCTTCGTGGAACCATTACTACAAAATATGTTCATACGAAATCTCAACTGGCTGACATCATGACCAAAGCCTTGGGACGTAAGGAATTTGATGTTTTTCTTCTCAAGCTGGGTGTTTGTAATCTACACACTCCAGCTTGAGGGGGGTATTAGGGCTTATATGGGCTAGCCCATTTATGTAACTAGGGTAGCTTAGGTTTACCGACAATTCAGAATGTATCGAAGTATATATGTAAACGCCGTTTGTACATGAATGATAAAAATCATATATTCACAGACTACAAAGGTTCTTGACAAATAAAGTGAGAGTAATAAAGGACTTTTGTGTATATTAGCGTAGCAACAAATATAAAGTGGTGTACAAAACTAAGTAATAAATTTCCCCAAATTATTTTTCTCTTTTGTAATACATTCCCCCCAAATTCTTTTTTCTTTCTTTCTGTAGTATATCCCCCAAGATTGTTAACTTGTATCTCCCCTCTCTTTCATAGTCTTTAAAAGCCTCTCAAGTTTCGATGGTTTGTTCAATTGTTATCTTCTCCTACTTTTTTTATCGTTCTTGGGTTATATGGTTTTTCACTTTTTATATCATGGTCTAGATCTATCGGTTCCTTCATGCATGTTCCCGCACGTCTCTGAGCCCAAGTGTTGTACATGTACTTGTGTTCATGTGGTTTAGTTCCATTTATCTAGTGGTTATTTTTTTGTATATTAATCTTAACAAATACGAAACATGTATTTAGATTATATCATGCATGTGACTTCGTGAATCTTGATCATATATTCTGTGAATTTTGAGTTTTGTTTTTGTTTGTGTTTGCTTATAGCAGATCCACTTAAGTAGTCACGTGTATACAAGAACATATCAAGCAAGAAGAAGGGGAAGAGCTCCTTGAAGTTCAGAGGAGGGTTTAGCAGGGTGAAGTAAAGCTGCTAAGCTATGGATCCCATAAGCCTTTATCAATTTCAATACAAATATTGATGATAATAAGGTTTCTTATGGATTCCATATCTCAGGAGCTTTCACTTACTCCTTTAATGGCTTCACTCTTCTTTGGATTGAAGGGAGCTCTTCATCTCTCTCTCTCTGATCCCTTCAATCATTACTTTCTTAATAATGGTTTTCATAATTTTTTGCTGCAGGTGTACATATATAGTAATGGATGGTGGATCCGACTAAAATGAATAAGGATATAATGTATACCACATGTATTTTCTTATGGATTCCATCCTTTGTAATATGTGATTACGTGAATCTGCATACATAACTATTTTGTTTGTAACTTTTGTTAATTCGGATGCGAAGAAATGAAGGGGTTATTCCTCGATTATGAATGGTCCATGTGTATAAAGTTCGCCCCACGACTATCTTTTCTCTTTGTTCTGGCTTCAGTAAAGTTGTCTAGCAATATGGTCCATAACTAAATGTCTACAAGTATATTTCGTTATTCTGCCTTAACATGTCATATTGCTTGAGAGATGAGATCCTTCCGATTTTTATATCGTTATATCCGCTCTCTCAATTTTTTTTTTTACTCTCTCTTGAAGTCTCGATGCTGCTTTTCAGAAACTGAATCATTTTCACGGCCTAAGAAAAATAAAATAAAATAATGTACTGTCTTTAACAATGTTCGAAGAAATTTAATACCCAATCGGATGTTTGAATGCCTACTTTTACAAAAAAATCATCCAAATCAAGGTAAACTTACTCAATTACTATTTGTTTGTTTAGGTAAAAATGGAATTCTAAAATTTAAATTTGTAATACTGATTACTGTTTTTCCAACACAGATGAGCTTGACAATGTTTTGTAGAATTGTTTCCCTTGAGCAGTTGCTCTTTGGTATACAACTATCCATGATGTTGCTTTCCACTCAGCAATGTTTCTTATATTTTAACCGTGCAGCCTTCACATTTAAATTAAGACAAAAAAGATATAATTCTGATTTAGTATCGAATAATTTAATCACATAAAGAATATGGTAGAATATATAAATTGTAACTATTACTTTTTAAGAAAAAAAATACAAAAGATGTTTTCCCACATAAACTTAGTGAAAATTTGCAAATATATTGTGTGCCGTTTCACTAATTCCGCTAACATTTCTTTTAGGGCATCTCCAATCCAGTACTAAATCCTACACCAAATTATATTTTAGTGCAAAATCTTTTTCAACCCAGCACTATATTGGACACTAAAATAGTGCAAACCACTTTTTTGCACTACATCTAGTGCAAAAATTTAGTGTTGTACTATTTTAGTGTTGAACTTTTTTATTTATAAAAAGGTCTTCCATGTTTCAAAATATTTTATTATAAATTTCTAAATATATTTTAAATGCATAATATTTATTAAAAATGATTAATCAAGTGAATATTTACATTTCTTATATCCACACTATTTCAAAAATTTATATAAATAATGTTTTTATTGGTAATTAAAAAATTAAAATGCAAATAACATTTATATAATAGAAGATATAATGACATAAACTAATAATAGCATAAATGGTAACAAAAGTAAAAATAAAATACAGAAAATAAATGAAAAATAAAAAACAAAAAATAAATTAAAGCTAAAGAACATAAAATGACTTAATTAATAATTTGTGGGAAAAGAATCAAAGATCACAAAGCTCATTTTTCAATTCAGAATGACTTAATTGATTATTTTTGAGAAAAATACACTAATGGTGATGCCAAATAAATTTTACTAATTTTATTGTTCTCTGTATTTTTATTTTTCTATTTTACTTGGTTGTGCTATGTATTTTTATTTCTATATTAAAGTTTTAATTTTAAGTAATATTTTTATTTGTGAATTATTACTATATCATTAATTTTGGTCATTGATAAATAAAAATTAAAATTTAAATCACATTTATATTTTTTTGCAATGTATTATTATTTTTATTTAATTTCTTATAAAAATAATTTCCAAAATTGATTATTATCAATATGTTATACTTTTACTTTCTTATTGTTTTAAATTGATAATTCACATCAATAAATTAGATAAATGAAGTACTAGTAGATAAATTTATTAAAAATATATGATAAGTGGGTAGAATTTATAATTTTAATAAATAATGAGTATAATTAGAAAAAGAACAAATTGTAATGAAAGTCAATATATCTAGAATATTTTTTTTTGATGTAAGAAATAGTGCAATAGATTAGAATAAAACTCAATACTATTTTAATGCAATAATATTGCAAATGGTTGGAGATGATCTATGCAATAAAATTTTAAACCAACTCCGAAAAAAAATGAAAATTTTACTTAACAAAATATGTAAATGCCACCAATTATGGACTGACAAAAACGCAGCCCATCAATAAACGACCCACTAATCGATCAATCAACAAGGGCCCAAGCAAAGTAGTAACCCTAATCTCAAAACCATATAAATGGCCTCTTCCGTTTCGACGCCATCTCTTTCCCTAACTCCGCCTCCTCTCAAAACCCTAGTTTCCACAGACACCCTCTCCCTCTCTCTCTCTCTCTCTCTCTCCGCAACCATGTCGGAAGGACTCGTGTTGAAGGGCACCATGCGTGCACACACCGACCAGGTGACAGCAATCGCGACACCAATCGACAACTCAGACATCATCGTCTCAGCATCTCGTGACAAATCCATCATCCTCTGGAAACTCACTAAAGACGACAAGGCCTACGGTGTTGCTCAGAGACGTCTCACTGGTCACTCTCACTTCGTCGAAGACGTTGTTCTCTCCTCCGATGGTCAGTTCGCTCTCTCCGGTAGCTGGGACGGTGAGCTTCGTCTCTGGGATCTCGCTGCTGGTGTTTCCACTAGAAGATTCGTTGGTCACACTAAAGATGTGTTGTCTGTTGCTTTCTCTCTTGACAACCGTCAGATCGTGTCGGCTTCTCGTGACCGTACGATCAAGCTTTGGAACACTCTTGGTGAGTGTAAGTACACGATTTCCGAAGGAGGTGGTGAGGGACATCGTGATTGGGTTAGCTGTGTTAGGTTCAGTCCCAACACGCTTCAGCCGACGATTGTGTCTGCTTCTTGGGACAAGACTGTGAAAGTTTGGAACTTGTCCAACTGTAAGCTTAGGTCGACTCTTGCTGGTCACATTGGTTACTGCAGCACTGTTGCTGTTTCGCCTGATGGTTCGCTTTGTGCAAGTGGAGGCAAAGATGGTACTGTTTTGCTGTGGGATTTGGCTGAAGGGAAGAAGCTTTACTCTCTTGAAGCTGGCTCTGTGATTCATGCGCTTTGCTTTAGCCCCAACAGGTACTGGCTTTGTGCTGCGACTGAGCATGGTATTAAGATTTGGGATCTTGAGAGCAAGAGCATTGTTGAGGACTTGAAGGTTGATCTTAAGGCTGAGGCTGAGAAGTCTGACGGAAGTGGCCCTGCTGCCACCAAAAGAAAGGTATACATTTGTGTGATTGATTTGGTTATGAATTGTTAGCTTTGTGTGTGGATGGATGTTTCTTTAGTTGTATATTTTGTTAGGTGTGACTGATGATAAAGTATTATGCATTGTATAAGATAGTGTTTGTAGCATTTCAGGGTCTTACATGGGTTTATTCGATCAAATGAAAACAAATGATACTTCTATTTGGTTTTCAATCCTTGATTCAGTTTTCATCTCTTCACTTTTGGACATTGGGTATAACATGTAAACATTTAGGTTGTCTTGTCAATTGTTTATAAAAAATCATTCTTGCCACAGTTTGAGTCTAGCTGATTCTTTGAATGGCTTCAAGTGTCTTACCCATTGGTTACATGATATTTCTTGTTTGTAACCATGGAACTGAATTGGGTTTGTTTGGTGTGTGTTCAGGTCATCTACTGCACTAGTTTGAACTGGAGCGCAGATGGAAGCACCTTGTTCAGTGGTTACACCGATGGTGTGATTAGAGTTTGGGGAATTGGCCGTTACTAGGTTATCTCATCTCTCTATGCTCTCTGGCAGCTTCAGCTTGCTAAGCTGCCGCAACTGCTCTCCTGTGGTTGTTTTTATCTCTTAGCACTTTTGTTTTTGTCTACAAACTCATAAAGTACCCCCCTGAGATTTTGCAAGGATGTTTGGTTTTATGTCAATTCTAGAGGTTTGTTTTCTTTATCATGTGAGATGTTGCAGTTCTGTGTTACTCTCCAATTTGATGGCAAATGATTCCAATGTTAATCTTAAAGCAAAATGCTAATACGGTTACCTAGAATTTACACTTGAAAGTTGAAACATACATGTTGCAAGTAAGCTGTATAAGCAAATTTTCCAATTGAACATACAAGTTGCAAGTAACAGCCAAATGAAAGTTACTCTCACCTAGTAATATGGACAAACAAACAAACAAAAAAGCGTCCCTTATTCCTTTGAGGTGCTCTGTTTCACCAACAAGACATTGCCACGTAGACTGATACAGCAGAACAGAACTCTTCCGACTTACTGTCATGTTTGATTCGGTCCCGCCATTTCCATTTCGCGCCAAGGTTACATTATTGTTACTTTGGTATTTATTTCATTTTTACCTTGTATCTTCTCGGAAGTGAGAAAAACAAAAGTATATAAAAGAAAAAATAAATAAGACAGAAGCCGCAAGAACCCTAATAGAGGCAGGAGTCCAAAGAGATAAGAAAAGCAGAAATGGGGATTAAGGATCTTCTCAGGTTCATGAAACCTTACATTGTCCCCATTCACATCCAGAAATACGCCGGGAAACGAGTAATTTAATTTCACCGACTCGTATTTCAAATTTTTGTTTCTTTCATTTCAATTTTCTTTCTGGGTAAAGTATTAATTTTAATTCATGGGTGTATATACAGGTGGGAATCGATGCTTATTCATGGCTACACAAAGGAGGTAACCTTGTAAAATCTTGAAATTGCAATCAAAACCAGATAACTCTGTTTTAAAAATTTGGTGGGTAGATTGGAAGTTGAAGGAAGTAATATGAATCTAATTGAAGCATTTTCGAGCTGATCATTTATTTTGCTTAGCCATTTTTTTTTTTCAATTTCGTGATTTGATCGGAAAATTGTATTTCACAGCTTACTCGTGTAGTATGGAGCTGTGTTTAGACATTGATGGGAAGAAGAAGCTGAGGTACATTGATTACTTCATGCACAGAATCAATCTTCTCCAACATTACGAGATTATCCCTATCGTTGTTCTCGATGGTGGTAATATGCCTTGTAAAGCTGCCACTGGAGATGAACGTCATAGGCAAGTGTCTCTACTTGGAGCACATCTTCTTTGCTGCTAACAAGAGAACTTTTTAATTTTACTAAGCATTTGTGTTTGTTTTCTGAATATCAGGAAGCGAAAGGCCAACTTTGAAGCTGCAATGGTGAAGCTTAAGGAAGGGAATGTCGGAGCAGCTACCGAGCTTTTTCAGGTGTTCGGTTCTTTTCATTTCAGTGGCCTAGATCTATATTTTGTGTATCTGTTTGACCTTAGAAATACTATCACTGCTAATTAGCCTCTGAGAGCTTTAGGACTTGTCTATGTCCACTAGGAAGACAGTATTTCCACACAACCTATTTTCTTTATCCGTGTATAGTGTTTGAATTCAAAGCAGTTTCTCAAAATCCTTTTAACATAACATGTTCCTTTTGAATTTTAAGTTTAGTTTGGCATTCTTGTTGTGTTATATGTGTGTGTTTTATCAGTAATTGTACCTCTGCTGATAGATTGTGGTTGAGACTAGGATATTGTCTGAGCTCATACCTATTGTTATTACTATTTGCAGAAAGCAGTTAGTGTAACATCATCCATGGCTCATCAACTGATCCAGGTATAAATTGTTTATTAACAAAGTATATTTTCTTTGGGAAATATGAATCTTCTCTAGACTCTAACTCCTTCTCAGGTTCTGAAATCAGAAAACGTCGAATTTATTGTAGCTCCATACGAGGCTGATGCTCAGCTAGCATACCTATCCAGCCTCGAACTGGAACAAGGTGGGATTGCTGCTGTTATAACTGAGGACAGCGATTTACTTGCATATGGTTGCAAAGCTGTAAGAATTTTTCTTCGCATTCATTAAAACAAAGTTAAGTTTTTAAGACCATTGTATGAAATTTTTTCCCTCAACTTCTGTATGGTAAAAGGTTATCTTTAAGATGGATCGGTATGGTAAAGCGGAGGAACTGGTTCTAGATAATGTTTTTCAAGCTGTTGATCAAAAGCCTTCTTTCCAGAATTTTAATCAAGAGCTATTCACCGGTTAGTATTATACCCCTTTTTGAACCTTTGGTGTAATTATCCTTCCCAGCATTGAAACATAGATTGATACACTGTTGTGATGACTGTTCTTGGTTTGGTCTTTTCCAGCAATGTGCGTATTAGCTGGATGTGATTTCCTCCCCTCGGTTCCTGGTGTTGGCATATCGAGAGCTCATGGATTCGTCTCCAAGTACCAGAGTGTAGAACGTGTAAGCATTTACTTTCTCGATGCTTTCTTTCATTGCAATGGCAGAAGCCTAAGACGTTGCAGTGTGGAACTTATTATTGTAGGTTGTGTCATTCCTCAAGACAAAAAAGGGCAAACTAGTTCCTGATGATTACTCCAGCTCTTTGATGGAAGCAATTTCAGTTTTCCAGCACGCTCGTGTGTAAGTAGCTCTTGTCTCAGTCAGGTGTTGATACTTGCTAGTATCCATTCTTTGATGGCTCTTAATTTATTCCAATCTATTGCAGATACGATTTCGATGCTAAGAAGCTCAAGTACTTGAAACCACTCCCTCAGAACCTCCTGAACTTACCAGTTGAACAACTTGAGTTCCTTGGACCGTATCCTTTGTCATTCCCTCCCAAATATTTAAAACATCTCTTAGAACATTCACATGATATTGGCTGTTTTGTCCACCTTGACGCCTAAAACTTTACCAGAGATCTCTCACCATCTGTTGCTACTGCAGTTGCTGAAGGGAATGTTGATCCTATAACCATGAAGGCTTTTAACCGCTTCTCAGTCTCTAAGAAACAGTTGATGACGCCTATCCGAACGGAACAGGAAAAGAAAGACTCCTTTTTGGTATATTCTTTGTCCGACAATGATGAACGAATAGAGCTCAAAAGAACAGTGGATGAAGCTATGATTGATCCAGAAGCTGTTCTTAAGGAGACAGCGTACACCAGACAAGATTTAGATCTACATAAACTGGTTCTGCAGCCTAACAAGGATCAGATGATTATCCAGAGCAGTAACCCTCCACTGATTCCGGCTAACAACCCTTTCAAGATAAGGAAAACAGATGAAATCAGTATGGAATTCGCAGAGTACAGTGTGCAAGAACTCGAGGTTTCTTCTGGGACCGAAAGGGAAGGAAACGATATGTCCTCTCCTTCGCCAAACTTTAGCAAAGACGCTTGTTCAAAGGACAAAAAAGTGGTCACAATTGACTTGACCAAGCTTGATGATCCAGTAATCAGTCAAGTCTCTAAGAAGAGCACAGAGAATGAAAAGCTGGATTGTACACAACAAGATATAGTTGAAATTCAAGAGCATGTGAACAGTACAACAAAGAGAGTCCGTGGAGCAAAACCAAGAACCGAGAGTTTGAAAGTGAAAACAAGCAGTAGTAGAAGTTTAGAGACCAAGAAGACTAAGACCAACAGTATATTAAACTTCTTTCATCCCTTGTAGTCAATTTATCCTTTTGGATTTGGTTTGTATTTGTAATCTTTTTCTTTACTCCATTGTAACCCTATAATTTATGATAATCAGTTTTGGTTTCAGTTAACACATAGCTTACCGTAAAGAACTTAAAGATCATAGAAACGATAACCATATATTATAAACGCCAACAACTTCATGTAAACAGAAAGACATACACATATGGGGTATATAATAATATATATGAAGCTATACATATATGGTTGTGAAATGTGGTTTGACATATATAAAAACCACATTTCTTTGCGGTCCGGTTATTAGGCTAAACCGGATATATAGAGGAGGCTTCTCATTGTGATATATTCTTGTTTTTGATTTGGTGGTGGGTGGTGGGTGGTATCAGCGTCTGCGTGAAGCTGGCTCTTTTTGGGCGTTGAAGTAAACTGTGGCCACAGGTAAACCAAGCTCGAAATGACCAGCGAACATTCGGGTGCTGAAATTGGCTCGAGACGGCGGCTGCTGCACCATCAGTCCCATTGGTGAGTGTTGCCTGTAAAGCACCAATATGTAGCGGTGAATACCCACTGGTGGCTTTGGTCCCATGTATGGAAGTATCTCCTTTCCTGAAAATCATATAACATGCAACTACATTGCTTGTAATTTTTTCTCGTGGGATTGTATACATATATATAAATTAAGCAATAGTATTGTTTCACTAGAGAATATGTTAAGGAAACAAAATAAAACACTTTTCACCTAACTCTTGACGAGCTCTAAAGTAAAAAGTTGAGTAAATTTACCTCTCCACAAAATATACGAGGCACTCTACTTGACAACAAGCATTATACCAATTCAATAAACTGAAATATTTGAATAAAAACAAAATGTAGCAAATCTCATAGTACATACAAGTTTACAGCAATTATTATTTTTAAAGGAAGTAGAGATTTTTATTCATTGTGTTTTGTCGTGTTTAAGGTTTCTAGGAGATGAGTTAAACTATGTACACGTATGGACATATATGAGATGTTGGTTTTAGAAGACACCACACGTCGTTATTGTGGAGCATAACTTGAAACAAAGGAAAATTATAATATTGTGACTCATGTATATGCCTAAATCCAAATTGTTTTTGCAGCAAAGTGCTTGGCTTATATACAACTTACTTATAAGAAAAATATTGCGATATAAGAAAAGATGAGTAGCCTATTAGAGAGTTATGCATATTTGTTTTTTTTTGTTTCGGACCAATCACTATCGTGCTATACGGGAATCCATTTCATATCTAACCAAAAGCACCACGTCCCAAAGATAAGATGTTTAAATATATAAAAGAGGTTAGTGTAAAAGATCTTTCAGTTAGATGTAAACACGTCACTTGTGAACATAATTAACCATTCTCAATTGCTTTCACACTAACGTCTATTTATAATTAACTTATAAGCAAACTTCATATGTGAAGCAAATATATTCACCAATGTTAGTAAGAAAAATATCGGAATTATATCAACTTCATAGATTTCTAGCTAATTAAATACATAAAATCAAACCATTTGATTTTAATAGTCGAAAACTTTTTTTGTTTTTTGAAAAAGAAAAGTTGAAAACTTAGCTTTTGATTTTTTTTTTCTTTTCATACCTTTGGAGGGGTTGGTTCCTCCGGGGATATCCACAACAATCCTGAAAAAAAAGAAATCATTCTATTATATATTTATACAAGCTATGTTATTATCTATGGTGGAAGAAACCAAAAAGTTTCATGTTAATGAGTGCATCGAAGAAATGATTAAACACGCGTACGCACCAATGGACCCATTCTCTCATGTTCGGCTCACTCGGGCTAGGTGCGTCCGGGTCAGTCATCACCTGCATGCATCAAATACATCGGGCTAATGAAATTCCAACACATGCACCAATCGATCCAACACATCTAAGCTCAATTAGTTAAACATTATCCTTGTAATCAAATTTGTAGCTAAACCGCGTGACGACTAACACATTTGATTCTTATTATAAAAAAAACCCAATGAAATATACGTCAACATCTATGTGAATGTACCAAAAACGTCTATAAAGAATGTATGCATGCATGTATTTTTTTTTATAGTGATCATAACAAGAAGCTTGTAACGCATGTGTATATGTAGACATGTGTGTTTGTAAGTGAAAGTATATATATATATATGTAGATGTGAGAGTTTAAGTGAAGATATACGAGAGTGTAGAGCTCATCGGGCTGGCCGGAGATGATGACTTTGGGAGGGCTGGCTGCGACGGAGGGTTTGATCTCACAGCCGTTAGTGATGTGTTTGGGGCCAAAGTAGACAGACATGTTGGCGGTGGGGATGAACATGTCCAACACATCTCCGATCACTCGTCCGACCACCAAAGGATCAACAGAAGCTGCCATATCCAAAGAGAGAGAGAGATTCTCTTATTTTAAATAGAATCTTTGTTTTGTTTAGCGCATGTCCTGTTTCGGATGGCCATCTATGTGTTTATATAGGGAGTTTATATTATTATTTTATACAATAAGATATATTTAATAATGATATTGACAAATACAATGAATATGAACCATGGTGCATGCAGTTCTTTTCTCGTTTGGATTTTATTTCGCTTTATATAATTGTTTTTTTTTTGTATTATGTGTTTATAATAAACTGTAACTGCAACTGTAAACTTTGTTTTCTATAGAATACCCTATCGCATAATTTACCATAGGAAGGATTGTGTTTTTTTTTTTACAATTTTGAGACTTTATCCATTAGATTCCGAGATCTTTTATGATTTGTGGCACCGTCCATGGTCATTATATTTGGTGGTCGCTATTCTTTTATTTTTGAAAATTTAATCAATAAGATAAATATTATTCAGTAGAAAAAAAAATACACTATCACATTAGCAAAATCTACTAATACCACCAAAATAAATAATTCAACTGATAAATATTTTAAATAAAATTTAAAAGTCATTTTTCGGATGATTTTTAGAACAAAACCATATAATATATTTTGATGGGGTCATCCGTAAAGTAAAAACACATATAGACTGTCTTATGTATCATGATGCGTTATTTTGCGTCAATGATATATAAGACAATCTACTCATGTCTTATAACTTATATCAGACCCTAATTCATCTTTACCGTATAAACTATCTAAATTACTTTATCGCGTAAGACGGACTCTATAAAAAAAAAGTTCAAAATCATATACAGTATTCTTTATTGTTTCAATAGAAAAAAGTAGTGTTTAAACTAAAGATATATGAAGTATATGTAATGTTACAAACGTAAACACCATAACTTCCACAATCAAATTAAGTTCTTTATATACGAATTCGTTTAATGAATTGGTAGGTTGTCACACACTATTTTCAAAATAGAAAGAACAAAATAGCTAAATATTTTGTCTTTGTTTGTATCGTTTTTTAATAAAATTCAGTATCTCAAGTTATCGAAATGTGTTTGTTATTGGATTCTAGAAAGCTTTTGTAATAGTATCTTTATCAAAAGCTAATAGCTTAACTAGTAAATATTTTATGTAAAATTTAGATATTATTGGTTTGAATGACTCTTGGAATAAAATTATATAACATGTTCTGATTTTAATTCTAAGAAAATGTATGGGACTAAATCCATAACTTTTTGATAATTTAAAAAGAAAAAATATAGTACCTTCACAATTTTTGGAAAATGACATGAGTACGTTCGGTTCAGCAGTTTACTTGCAGTGACCAGAGTTACTTTTCCTTAAAACATCCGTCTGTTTTTTTCGTTTTTTGTTTGAACATTTAGTTTCTTATTTAGGGTTTGTGTGATGAAAATTGTAAAGATGTTTTGAAGTTTCAATGTTACAATTTTAAATGGAAAATAATGCAAATAGACATAGGGGTGGATGTAGACAAAATTTCAATAGGGACACATTCTTAACAAAATCAAAGGAAAACAAAAATAAAAGACATTTCAACATGACAAATTCATTTCACCTACCTAATTAACTAAACTAATCATATGAAAATTTTATGGTCCGGGCCACTATCGTGGTCTTATGGTAGTGCCGTGTTCAAACCTTTAGAACTTAGAAGGGCGAGACAAATTTCGAAATATTGAACCATTTATTAATAATTTAAATAACAATTATAATATAATTTCAAAAGAATTTAAACGTATCATAAAATTGTATTAGATGACAATCCATTACATAAGCTAGATTTTTATTTTTGATGGGAATCATAAATTGTTGTGATGGAAATCACAAAGTATAGATTAAACATTACAGTACAAAGAATTTTTAGCATTAGCGACCCTAACATTACAGATTATCATTTGTAAGATGAGGCAAACGCCTTTTTGTTAACCATGTAGGCATGGCTCTGTTTTAGAACATTCACCGTAAATAGAATTAAGAGTATGAATGATGATATAGATTAGTGCAATGCAAAATAAATTTATTAAAATATGGAACAATTTGAATAACGAATATGCATATTACGAAATATAAAAATATATAAATTAAAATGAATCATGAATATCTTTAATATTTAGTATAATTTTCACGAATCACATCTCCCATTCATACAACATAAATATCAAGATGTTTTAGTTAATTAAATAAGTTTATAGTCGATTATGATTTGTAGTTTAATGATTTGTCTAGAATTGTCATTGTATATTTTAGGTTTGAATTCAATTTAATGTATATTATATTATTGATAAAAAAAATTAAATAAGTTTATAGACTTGCATAACAATTTAATGTCTTCGAGGGTAATTATGACATAATTTTGGCGTAGTCATAATAACTCATAAGCTCAAGAGAAAAAGGTTAAAAAGAAGGGTGTGGTCGGATTAGTGTAAACCTAGAGTACATGCATAGGCCATTCCAATACTTGTATCGAACCACACGTGTCGTATCTTTGTCTCAGCTGTTTCCCACGATCCCATTTGTTCCTAGTGCCACGTGACATCATTTCTGCCGTCAGTTACAAAGGATCATGCCCCTACACGTGGTCGATATGCTCTTGCTACTACTTCCTACTCCAGTTGGTAAACTAGTTTCTACTGGTGGTAAACTCTTACATATAACTCCTTCTTGTGCACGAGCGCCTCACATTGTACATATAATTTAATTTATCCTGCCTCGGAAATTCACAAGCAAATTTTACATGTAACTTAAAAAGAAAACAAAATATGAGATGAATATTGGTGTTATCTAGGATTTTTCTCATTATATGAATAAATACTTACAAAATTCTTTAACTCTTTATACAACCCTAAAAACTAATATGTAATTTATCTTTATATACATCATACCTAAAATCTAAACTCTAAATTCTAAAATCATAAATACCAGAAGTAATTTTTGTTCCTAAAAAACCCTAAATCCTTAAAATCTAAATCATAAATCCTAAAAATTAAATACTAATAGTTACTAAATCATACACTCTAACTATATAAGTGTTTTATTCTAAACCATGAACTCTAGAAATTCTAAGATAATTTTAAACCTTAGAATTTTACTAATCTTTAGTTCTAATATCCTAAACCCTAACAAATATATAAATTGTAAAAAAAAAACTATTGATAAATGATGATAGTTTTGACATAATTTACAAGTGATACTTTTGGAAAATAGTGTTTCACAAGTAGTATTCTAAAATTGTCTCAAGTGAAAAATAATAATTTTTAATAGTGAAACTAAGATTAGAAAAAATTAATTGTGCCAATTTTTATTGAGAAATTTTGAAAATACTACTTTTGAGACAAGCCTTTACAAAACTATCACTTTTAAAATATTATCAGAATTACCACTTATTTACTTAAGCTATTTTCCTTATAAATGATAAATTTGTTAAATTTTTAGGGTTTTTAGTTTTAAGATATAGTAAAATTATATGGTTTAAGATCGACTTAGGGTTTCTAAAGTTTAGTGTTTAGGACTGAACACTTCTAAATTTACGATTATTTTTAATAACCATTAGAGTTTAATTTTTGGAGATTAAGGTTTAGATTTTAGAGGTTATGGTTTCATAGGGGTGGAAAGACTTTTTGAGGTTTAGGATTTTATGGTTTAGAGGTTTTAAACTCTAATCCTAAACCCTAAAACCCCCCCAAAATAGTGTACTTTTGAAAATGATATTTTTAAAATTTTACCCATTCCAATAATATTTTTCAAAAATTGTACAGAAAGTGGTATTTAAAAATTCTACCATTTTTATGTGATTGTTACTACTTATGATTTTTATAAAGTATGGAAGAAATATAATATATTAAATTTGAACACGACAAAACATTAGACTGGTCTGATCACGAGTTCCATCACCCTCGAAACTAACGATGGAGAAAAAATTGAAACCGAAAAATCACTTAACGACAACAATAAATAAAGTAAATTAAATAATAGAGGGAAAAACAAAAAAACAAATGATTTGAAAACGTTTGTAAATACAAAGATAAAAGAATAAACTAATTAACGATGGAGAAAGATTTGAAACCGAAAACAGTACATAACGACAACAATAAATAGAACAAATAACTCTATCAGAAGAAAAAACAAATTACAAATGGTTTAAAAACGTTTCTAATATATAAAAAAAGAATAAACTAATTAATGATGGAGAAATATTTGAAACCGAATACACTTAACGACAACAATAAATAAACTAAATAACTTTAACATAGGAAAAAACAAACTACAAATGGTTTGAAAAGGTTTCTAAATCCAAAACAGAGAATAAACTAATTAACGATGGAGAAACATTACAACAGTTTCAAGGTACTAATTCAGTGTTTGTTGAACATAACAGTTTTGAGTTTTTATTCGCCAACAATTTACTGACATATTTTCTCCTCTTATGCAGCTGAAATCCAAAAGCAAACACTCCACAAAAAGTACAACAGTCTCAAGGTATTAAAATCAGTTTTCGACTCCAAAGATTAAATATTTGTATACAAACAGATTCTGAGTCAATTCTTTTTGTGCAATCCAAGAACCTGGAAAACTTGCATCGTACGTATATTGACAGAAAGGGGAAGAAGAATGCAGCATAGGATCACAGATACATGCCCTATTGTCAAGAAAATGCCTATAGCAGTAGAGAGAGACAATGTTACTAACAGATCGTTCGTGACAGGCTTTTGTGGCAGTCGATGTTATGTAGTACTACAAAATCTGTTGAGAATTGAATACAAATGCAGTTTTACTTTTTTGTTTGTTGCTTAATGGAAAGCCATAGTTCTATCTGGCAGGGCAACGAGAGACTTTAGAAGGTTCAAAATCAACTTAAAGACTTTTTTAGTTGTATTGATATAGTGTTACCAAAAACGAAAGAAGCAATAATCATAGTATTGTTAATAGTATCTTACTTTGATTGTTTTATGTTTCTACGTATACAATATCCAGAATCCAAAATATAGTAAGAAAAACATGATATCTAAGCTGCGATATTGAAATCAATGATTCTAAAGTTGTAAGCTTGAATTTTTAAAAGAGGAAAATAGTGCAAGGAAATGGACCCGTAGGCTCTAATAAATGGATAGCTGGATTTGTAATTTGTAACTTTAAATAGTTGTTATATGATTTATTGTTGATTATCAAAGTAAACGTTAAGATCTGTGTAAATATCATGAGCAACATTTCAACAACCTTATACATTATTTTTTACCAGAGTGCTTGAATATAGACACATACCTATCAAAGACAAAATGAAATACATTCATGTATATAATCAAATATGGACCAAACAGTTTGTGCATTATATACACAAATCTTAACGTACATTTTAATGTCATAACCAGAGCATATAAGAATCTCCAAATTTCAGAACGCATATAAAGATTATAGCCTAATTTGTTATTGGTTACGAAAAATGTTAACTAATACACAAAACCACACAACCGCCTATATAAACAATCCATGTTAACACAACCAACAACATTCACAATCACTACAATCACTAAAAAAATAAACAATATCATCAAAGCCCTATTACTTTTAAAAGAAAAACTTTGTATCTATTAAAAGATGGAGAGCAAGAGAATGTCAATGTTGGTGGTGACAATGATGGTGATGGGAACCTTCTTGTGCAAACAGAGGCTAAAAAAATCTCATTTAAAGAGTGTTATCCACCTTGTGTAATGATGTGTAAATCTCAGACACGTTTCCCAGCGTCTCTTAAGTGTCCATTCACATGTGCCAAAACCTGTCTTAAAAAATCATCTCCACAATCTTTCTCATCGAACAAAATTGATGATTCTGATTATTTCTGTAAACTCGGTTGCACAACCCACCACTATGCTTCCCTTTTCTCCATCCAAAATCCGAGTAAGTTTTTCACTTCTTGTATACTTGTTACCATATTACATTTTAAGTATTTCTGAATTTTATATTTGCTTTTCATCTTTACATTCATGACCAATATATTACATTGTGAATTCTCTAGTTCTAATTGAAGCTTCATTTTGTTGATGTTATGGTTATTGTTTGGTGTTTGTGTTATAGGCAGACGTGGAGGGAGTCTCGGCCTGTGTGGACTCATGCTCGAACGAGGGTACCAAGAAAAATTAGAAGCCATCACATTTCTTTTATTTTACGAGAATTGATGTCAGAGTCGGAATTACAAGACTTGAACCATTTGTGTATATGACCAATTCAAAATTACCCTGAATATTAATTTATTTATTTTTATTCAATAAACTTTGTGTTACAAGGTGATTCAATACATATAAATAAGTATATAACCGACAAATAAAAATCCAAAACTAAACGGAGAAAATAACGTTTATGCATATAAGTATGTTTAAAGTATATATTAAATAAATTGCTAGAAAATTTGTATATATATGTTAAAGTATTATTTGATTTCTTAAACAAAAAACAGAAACATCTCTATATTGTAAATGAAAAATGAAAAAATTAATTACCCACCATTACTTTGTCATTAGCTTATTCGTTGTATGCCCTCTTTCTTTTGTATTATTTCTCAAAAGCTTCATGCATTTTTTTTGTCTGACCCATAATATATATATTTTATTTTTTTTAATTTTTTTCGAACGATAAAAATTATAGACTAGATAGAAGACTTTTTATTTTTATTTTGGATCTTGATTAGGCTTTAATTGTAACACAATTCAATATATATAACTAAAAAAAGAAGAATGTTATCGTTTAATATGTTGTTGATTGTCAATATGTTAGTTAACATAGAATATTGCATAATCCTTAAACCATTAACGGCAGCGCATACACAACTTAACAAATAATTTCATCTATATACGGAAAAAACTCCAACTCAACTATGAGTTTTGATCAAGGAGAGAGGATAGTATATAATCAGCGTAATTAATCTTCAACTATGTATACATGTCTATTTATTGTTCAGTTTTACCATATATGTGTATATATATATTGTGTATGTACACATGACAACACTCTTAAAAAATGGTATTTTATGAATTCTTCCATTTTATGTGATTGTTACTACTTATGATTTTTAAAAAGTATGGAAGAAATATAATATATTAATTTTGAACACGACAAAACTTTGGACTGGTCTTATCACAAGTTCCATCACCCTCAAAAGTAATGTTGGAGAAAGATTGAAACCGAAAAAACACTTAGCGACAACAATAAATAAAGTAAATTAAATAACTTTAACAGAGGAATAAACAAATAACAAACGGTTTGAAAACATTTGTAGTTAAAAAGAAAAAAAATAAACTAATTAACGATGGAGAAAGATTTGAAACCAAAAACACTACATAACGACAACAATAAATAGAACAAATAACTTTAACAGAAGAAAAAAAACTAATTACAAATGTTTTAAAAACATTTCTAATTTCAAAAAAAGAGAATAAACTAATTAACGATGGAGAAACATTTAAAACCGAATACACTTAACTACAACAATAAATAAACTAAATAACTTTAACATAGAAAAAAACAAACTACAAATGGTTTGAAAATGTTTCTAATTCCGAAACAGAGAATAAACTAATTAACAATGGAGAAACATTACAACAGTCTCAAGGTACTAATTCAGTGTTTGCTGAACATAACAGTTTTGAGTCTTTATTCGCCAACAATTTACTGACATATTTTCTCTTCTTATGCATCTGAAATCCGAAAGGAAACACTCCACGAAAAGTACAACAGTCTCAAGGTATTAAAATCAGTTTTCGACTCCAAAGTTTAAATGTTTGTATACAAACAGATTTTGAGTCAGTTCTTTTTGTGCAGTCCAGGAATCTGGGAAACTTGCATCGTACGTATATTGACAAACAGAGGAAGAAGAATGCAGCATAGGATCACGGGTACATGCCTTATTGTCAAGAAAATGCCTCAGAGCAGTAGAGAGAGACAATGTTACTAACAGATCGTTCGTGACAGGAGAAATTTACATTTATTCATATAAGTATGTTTAAAGTATATATTAAATAAATTGCTAGAAAATCTGTATATATATGTTAAAGTGTTATTTGATTTCTTAAACAAAAAACAGAAACATCTCTCTATTGTAAATGAAAAATGAAATAATTAATTACACACCGTTACTTTGACTAATGTCATGGCTTATTTGTTGTATGCCCTCTTTCCTTTGCATTATATTGTTTTTTTTTTTTTTTTTTTAAAGAAAAACTTATTGACTAGAGTGAAAACNTTTTTTTTTTTTGAAAGATAACATTATAGACTAGATAGAAGACTTTTATTTTTATTTTGGATATTGATTAGGTTTTAATTGTAACACAATTCAATATATATAACTAAAAAAGAAGAAGGATGTTATCGCTTAATATGTTGTTGGTTGTCAATATGTTAGTTAACATAGAATATTGCATAATCCTTAAACCATTAACGGCAACGCATACACAACTTAACAAACAATTTCATCTATTTATGGAAAAAACCCCAACTCAACAATGAGTTTTGATCAAGGAGAGAGGATGGTATATAATCAGCGTAATTAATCTTTAACTATGTATACATGACTATTTACTGTTCAGTTTTACCATATATGTGTATATATATATTGTGTCAACACTCTTAAAAAATAGTATTTTAAAAATTCTTCCATTTTTATGTGATTGTTACTACTTATGATTTTTAAAAATTATGGAAGAAATATAATATATTAAATTTGAACCCGACAAAACATTGGATTGGTCTTATCACGAGTTCCATCACCCTCAAAACTAACGATGGAGAAAAAATTGAAACAAAAAAAACACTTAACGACAACAATAAATAAAGCAAATTAAATAACTTTAACAGAGGAAAAAACAAATAACGAATGGTTTGAAAACGTTTGTAGTTACAAAGAAAAAAGAATTAACTAACTAACGATGGAGAAAGATCTGAAACCGAAAACACTACATAACGACAACAATAAATAGAACAAATAACTTTAACAGAAGGAAAAAACTAATTACAAATATTTTAAAAACGTTTCTAATTTCAAAAAAAGAGAATACTAATTAACGATGGAGAAACATTTGAAACCAAATACATTTAACGACAACAATAAATAAACTAAATAACTTTAACATAGGAAAAAAACAAACTACAAATGGTTTGAAAATGTTTCTAATTCCAAAACAGAGAATAAACTAATTAACGATGGAGAAACATTACAACAGTCTCAAGGTACTAATTCAGTGTTTGCTGAATATAACAGTTTTGAGTTTTTATTCGCCAACAATTTACTGACATATTTTCTCCTCTTATGCAACTGAAATCCGAAAGCAAACACTCCACAAGTCTCAAGGTATTAAAATCAGTTTTCGACTCCAAAGTTTAAACGTTTGTATACAAACAGATTCTCTGAGTCAATTTTTTTTGTGCAATCTAGGAATCTGGGAAACTTGCATCGTACGTATATTGACAAAAAGGGGAAGAAGAATGCAGCATAGGATCACGGGTACATGCCCTATCGTCAAGAAAATGCCTCAGAGCAGTAGAGAGAGACAATGTTACTAATAGATCGTTCGTGACAGGCTTTTGTGGCAGTCGATGTGATGTAGTACTACAAAATCTGTTGAGAATACAAATGCAGTTTTACTTTTTTGTTTGTTGCTTAATGGAAAGCCATAGTTCTATCTGTCATGGGAAGGAGAGACTTTAGAAGGTTCAGAATCAACTTAAAGACTTTTTTAGTTGTATTGCGATAATGTTACCAAAAATGAAAGAAGCAATAATCATAGTACTGTTTTTAGTATCTTACTTTGATTGTTTTATGTTTCTATGTATACAATATCCAGAATCCAAAATATAGTAAGAAAAAAATGATATCTAAGCTGCGATATTGAAATCAATGATTCTAAAGTTGTAAGCTTGAATTTTGAACAGAGGAAAATAGTGCAAGGAAATGGACCTATATGCTCTAATAAATGGATAGCTGGACTTGTAACTTTAAATAGTTGTTATATGATTTGTTGCTGATTATGAAAGTAAACGTTAAGATCTGTGTAGATATCATGAGCAACATTTCAACAACCTCATACATATTTTTTTACCATGGTGCTTGAATATAGACACATACCTATCAAAGACAAAATGAAACACATTCATGTATGTAATCAAATATGTACAAAACAGTTTGTGCATTATATACACAAATCTTAACGTACATTTTAATGTCATAACCAGAGCATATAAGAATCTCCAAATTTCAGAACGCATATAAAGATTATAGCCTAATTTGTTATTGATTACGAAAAATGTTAACTAATACACAAAATTACACAACCGCCTATATAAACAATCCATGTTAACACAACCAACAACATTCACAATTACTACAATCACTAAAACAATAAACAATATCATCAAAGCTCTATTACTTTTCAAAGAAAAACTTTGTATCTATTAAAAGATGGAGAGCAAGAGAATGTCAATGTTGGTGGTGACAATGATGGTGATGGGAAACCTTCTGGTGCAAACAGAGGCTAAAAAAATCCCATTTAAAGAGTATTATCCACCTTGTGTAATGATGTGTAAATCTTAGACACGTTTCCCAGCGCCTCTTAAGTGTCCATTCACATGTGCCAAAACCTGTCTTCGAAAATCATCTCCACAATCTTTCTCCTCGAACAAGATTGATGATTCTGATTATTTCTGTAAACTCGGTTGCACAACCCACCACTGTGCTTCCCTTTTTTCCATCCAAAATCTGAGTAAGTTTTTCACTTCTTGTATACTTGTTACCATATTACATTTTAAGTATTTCTGAATTTTATATATGATTTTCATCTTTACATTCATGACCAATATATTACATTGTGAATTCTCTAGTTCTAATTGAAGCTTCATTTTGTTGATGTTATGGTTATTGTTTGGTGTTTGTGTTATGGGCAGACGTGGAGAGAGTCTCGGCCTGTGTGGATTCATGCTCGAAAGAATATACCAAGAAAAATTAGAAGCGATCATATTTCTTTTATTTTACGAGAATTGTTGTCTGAGTCTGAATTACAAGACTTGAACCATTTGTGTATATGATCAATTCAAGATTACCTTGAAATATTAATTTATTAATTTTTATTCAATAGACTTTGTGTTACATACATATAAATAAGTATGTAACCGGCAAATAAAAATTCAAAACTGAACGAAAAAATGACATTTATGCGTAGAAGTATGTTTAAAGTATATATTAAATATATTGCTAGAAAATCTGTATATATATGTTAAAGTATTATTTAATTTCCTAAACAAATAACAGAAACATCTCTCTATTGTAAATGAAAAATGAAATAATTAATTACCCACCATTAATTTGTAATACTAATGTCATGGATTAATCGTTGTATGCCCTCTTTCTTTTGCATTATTTCTCAAAAGCTTGGTGCGTTTTTTTTTTCTAACACATCTTTTTATTTTGGATATATATATATATATATATATATATATATTATTTTCTAACATTATTGACTAGATAGAAGACTTTTTATTTTGGATATTGATTAGGTTTTAAGTGTAACACAATTCAACATATATAGCTAAAAAAAGAAGAATGTTATCGCTTAATATGTTGTTGATTGTCAATATGTTTGTTAACATATAAAATTGCATAATCCTTAAACCATTAACGGCAGCGCATACACAACTTAACAAACAATTTGATCTATTTACGGAAAAAAACTCCAAACTCAACAACGAGTTTTAATCAAGGAGAGAGGGATGTATATAATCAGCGTAATTAATTTTTAACTATGTATACATGACTACTAGATTACTTGTCCGCACCTTATGCAGGCTACAATTTTAATTGTAATCTCTTAATAAATGAAAACATAATAATAATACGTAAAATAGCTGAAAAATTCATAAAATTGAAGAAATGACAGCAGTTCTTAATTTTGAATACTGGAAAATGTAAATTGTGATAGATTATCAAACACTTCTTTAAACACGACATTAGTAGTTATTTTCTGCACCTTTCCATCCTTTTCTGTTATTAGAATTTTAATACCTGATCTCGACTTCAATCTTGAAAGTGCAACATATAGTTGTCCATGAGAAAACACTGGCCTAGGTAGAAACAAACCTACACGTTCAAGGGATTGTCGTTGACAATTATAATCATCTTCTTGACAATGGGTATCCATTCCCTTGTTCTTTTACACCATTTATATTTCGTAGCCGTATGAAAATAAATAGTCTGCCATGGAAGAAAATGTGGCAATACACCAGCGAACGATATCTGACTACAAAAAGAGCAGAGGTTTGTCTCAACTTTCTATATGGAGCAAACAAAAAAAAGTATTGATGGTAAACTTACGCAGGAATTTGTTGGAAAGTTCGATGTGAGTTGGTCACGTTTGGAAGGATTGTTTCACGGTAAAACGTGATTCATAACCTCACTTAATGTGACATTGCAACTGTGTTTGTTTAACAAAACAAATTGAACTTTGTTCGATTCAATTAATGTACACATATCAATAACAAAATGGTGCAATGAAAAGCTAGTACGGATCATGGTTTTGAGTTTTAACGCACCAAAGTATTGAGTAGAATATGTAAACGAAATGTGCCATTAGGGTATATATACAGTCCATTCTACACAGACCTAACCAGAAATAAATCGAAGCCTCCGAATATTTAGAATCATAAATATATCGGAAAGTAAATCTATAATCTTTAAAACCGAATATCACTAGGATCATTGTAGAATACTTTATAAACGGGAATTTGTCAAACATCATTAAATTAAATGATGAGGATCCCGGTTAATCAAAACAGGTCCGGTTTGTCTGTCTGTTGAGAAATTAAATAAAAAAGTCATACTAGACATGCTTTTGTTTCACCGGATCATCAAGTCGGGCTCAACATGCATTCCTGAATTTATAAGATTTCATAATTTAGTTTGTCTTAAGAATGAGGCAAATTATATACACGCAAAAAAAAATTATATGTGTTCAAGGGCGTTTGTATGTAAATTCTGACAGGATACTTACATAAGAATTACATAAACCCTCTTGGGGTTGTTTGATATTTCAGCATATTAATATTAGTCTGACATGCAAGTACAGTATATGAAGTTTTGAGTGAATTACTTTACATAACGTTTGTGTTTTTTTCGATGTATCAACCATTTTATTATTCAAAGTTGATCAAAAAGATTTTTTTTTTTTTGTGTACATGTCATCACTGTTTCGATAACGTGTAGGGGAAATCTTGTATTTGTGCACTCTGAAAAAGCTGTTGTTTATTATATTATGTAATGACATACTTCATCTGTGAAATTATAAAACACATCATGTTCACGACAAATTTGAAAATAGAAAACGATCCGAGTTATTAGTTTCCACTAAAGCTTTGCTTTGGAAAAGTGGGGTTTTTTGGTTATTTAGGCAACACAAAAGAGAACTTTGAAAAAGCATGATAATTGTTGTTCCTTCGTTACATATTCATGAAGAGAAGGATAATACAACTTAAGGATTTAGTTTTACATAAATTATAACAACATGAAACACTCCAGATAAAATACATATAATAGTGATATATTGCATTTTTGACATGTTTTAATCCTTGTTTTGTCTTTGT
>OVAP01001100.1:0-26542 GCA_900406295.1 Aurinia saxatilis
CTTCCAAAATGTGCAGGGAGCCACTTTCGTTTGTTGGGCGAGGATTGCTGAGATTGATGAAGAAAAATGTTGGTACTACATTTCCTGCCCAAGGTGCAGCCGAAAATTAAGATTCTAAAACTCCAAATGAAATACACATACTCACACCTCATTGTCAGATGGATCCAGAACAAAGTAAATTGTCCATTTTGCAGAGAAAGTAATAAAATAATTTCTGCCATTCCCTATCAAAAATATTAAATCACACAAAAGTTTTACTANCCTGAATGGAAACAGATCAATACCACCATGCTCGGACGGACTAATAGCCAATTCAAATCTAAGTATTGGTATCAAGTGGACTTAGTGGAGTACGCAAATTCAAAAAAAATCATTAACCACAGCAAAAAATAAATGAAAAATAAAAAAAGTTCAATTTAAACCAAAATTTTCATCTTATTATTCCTCAGTGGAGAATTAACTAGAGATGCTATCCTTCTCATCTTTAAATTTTATACCGACTCCTTTTGAGAATGATTTCTGGTTCAAGACAAAAAACCATCGCATCAAAAGAAAAAACACATACCTTGTAACAAATTATACTGATAATGCAAGTAACCAAGGGTAAGAGGCAATATATTCACTTTCAAGAACATAAAATTGATCTCGTAAATGGATGCAAGTAAGCGAATGATCTCGTAAATTAGCTTCTATTGTCGTGAAATCAGACTTATAACCTTACACTTTTGATAATGTCATCATTATCACACAATGAAATAATCAAACTCAAAAGAATTACAATTTCGACTAGAAGTAATCAATATCATTCTGTAGATTTGGTAGTGGTTTAACGAAAGTATCAGAATTCAGAACATCACTATAAACATAGGATTTCAATTTCACAAATGCATTACAAATTCGCATCCTAAGTTCAGTGACCTAGGTAAATCACACGAGGACCAAATCCCAAATCTCATATATCATTTTCCCCTCTTGCCCTACCCATAGAAACTTCGTCTTCGTCTCCCCCTTCATCATCATCACCCGTGCTGGTGCAGTGTAAATAGAGAGCTGTCCCCAACCGTTAGATTTTGTTTTAAACCCATTTCATCGGACGCTCAATGTGACATGTTTTAATCTCAACCGTCACTATATGGTAAAAGATGAATTTGACCCATATAATAACACCCCACTTGCCATCATGACAGATCAAAGCCTAAGCCGTTGATTATATTATGGCTATGAATGGATGAGCGGATCAAGCGGGGCGGGTCAAACATGTCAAATGGATCAAGCGGACCAAGTGCGGATAAAACATTATAAGTGGACAAAGCGTATAAAACAGATAAAATAAAATATAAATGAAAGAACGGGAAAATAGTGTATCAAGTGCGTACATAACGGATCAAATAGTAGAAAATTAATTGATTTGATTATAATGGTACTATTTATTTAGTGTTTTATATAAACTCTTAATCCCTTTAAAATAAAACTAAGTAACATATAATATGTTGTTTTACATAATTATATATTTAATATATCAAAAAAATGAATAAAATACTTATAATATAACAAATTTGTGTACGAGATGTTTATAAGTTTATATAACAATTTAAAAAAAGTTTTGTGACATTCCAACTTTTAATTTATGTTAGTATAATGTAATGGTTTATTATTTAAATATTAAAATTATAATTAAAAATAAAAATAAATATATATAGATTAACTTTCAAATAACTATACTATTCATCACTCTTTATATATATTATATATGTGTGTATATATATATATTTAATAAAAATATTCGTATTTAATAATATGTGGATGTAATGAAAACATATATGGAATATAATTATCTATAAAAATATTAAAGTACCCATATTACAACATTAGAGAGAACTGTTCTAGTGCAATGGCTCTATAAAAAAACAGTAAAGTATTATGTTGAGTTAAAACTATCAGTGTACGTTAAATTATATATAAATATTATAATTAATTTTAACTAGAACAAAGAAAAAACGCACTACACAACTCTCTAAAAAACATGTGTGACAAAATACACACTTTAATTCACTCTCTTCTTCTGACACAAAGTCCAATGGCGTGTTTTTTTTATAACGCACTTACTATTCGAAAAATGTGAAAAAATGCTGAATGGAAGTAATTGAAAGAGGTGTGTGTTCTGACACGCACCACTCAAAAATCCACACATGACACGCTCATCTATGAACCAATTTCATCGGACGGTTCATTTAATATCCTCGTTATGACGATTCGAGGTTCGAGTCTACAGAAGTGACACGTCTTATCCTTTTTTGCAGGCTCGGAATATATACAATTGCAAGACATGATGGTATTCGTGGATTTGTTTTCAAATTTCAAATTTTCATTTTTAACTTGTTGAGTACTATAGTATATATACACACCCACATTCTCTTCTTGATTGGCAGCGCTATCTCAAAAGTTGACTTTTTTTACACCAGATACTACACCAAAACTTGTCCGTGACTTAAAAAGAGTTTTTAGTTTTTGTCTTTAAGCTCTTTCAAATGAGTGGACAAGCTTTTGAACTCTTCTGTGCAGTGTTTCAAGCTCACTAGCACCTTTTCCACACAGCTTACTCAGTTTATCTTTTAGTACCACGACTGTTATTTCCGCCTCAGCCTTTTACACTGTCACATTTTCAATTTCCTCTTCATGCCTCCTAATTAACAAAGACTTCAATTGCTCAACCTCAGAGTAACTTCTTTCTCAACTGACACACTTCATCATTTCTATCAGCATGAGCTCTATTATATTTTGATCTCTTATAGAGCTTTTTAAATACAATAATAATATATATTTTTTATTATTTTATTTTAGAGTTTCTTAACGGTCTCTTAATTAGTAATCTTATATGTTTCTCTTTCCTATTTTTAAAAACCCATCTTATTTTAATTTTCTTTTCTATTTTCTTTTATGTGTAGAATTTTACTAAGAATCTCTCCTTAGTGGTACATCATTCTCATGCTTCTGCTTGAGCTCCGTAATACCAACACTCTTTCTTGGATTTTCCCTGCATCAGATTGTTATGATCCTAATTCGTAAACCTCTTTTTATTGAAGAATCGAAGATGCAATTACAAAGAATAAACTAATCTTAGATTGATCTCATGATCAAGCTAGCCTAAGAGTCACGCAAAACTCTAACAAACACTCACAAACATCAAGCGTAAAAATCCGTGACCCTCAAGCCAATGACTCTTATTTATACTCATTGCACACACTAGACTTGATAAAAGGCTTGCCACGTCAGTACTGGGACGTATCACAGATCTCTATTCTCTATCATAAGTAGAGAAATTGTTTCATACATCTTACACAAGAATTTATCTAGCTGCTCTGTTAAATCACTGCCTCCAAATTAAGATCCACTTCCCCTTCCCACAGATGCAACGAAATGAGTTCTTCACTGTAGATGCCTAAACTTTTCATCATCTTATCCTTCAGACTACTTAACTTCTCCTGCAGAATTTCCATTTACAGTAGCCAGATCATCAAACTCAGCCTGCGCTGTAGTAAACTGGGTCTGAAAATGATCTTTTATTAGCTAACGAAAAAAAAGTAGTACAGTACCTAGGATAAATCAATCAATATGTTAAACTACCAAGATTATGATAAATAGCAATGAACAAGGCCCGAATCTAAAAATTATAGCCATGTACCAACTGAAAGTCTTGGGATACTGGTACGAATAAACAAACTATACATAAGGCTAACATCACATTAATCAACTACAACATTCGGGGCATATGCCAATGAACAGAGCTACTAAATCACTATTTTGTGAAAATAAAATAAAAATTAAACATACTTTAAAAATGTTTACTTATAGAAAACATAACAAGAAAGATGATGGGGAGAACAAGTGACGAAGTAGCTTTAACTATTTTTCTATGTTTCTTTCTTTTAAATTCAATTATTGATAGAACTGAAATCTTTAATTAACGACAAGTGAAAGGAATTTTATAAAATTATGAGGTGGCCAAGTGTTAAAAACAAGTTAGTACGTAACTATTAAATATTTTAAAATATTTGACTATCTTTAGTTGCTTGACTGATAATTATTTTCTTGTGACAAATTTGGTAGAATACTAATTTATATTTTGAAAGATATTTTACAAAGTTTATCATATATTTAAGCTATCTTGGTAAATGTATTACAATCTTTTTTTTTTCTTTTTGACAAATACGCTACCAAATTATTTTTTTAAAGAATAAGTTTTTAATTAATAAAAGCAGACACAGTACAAATAGCAATAAAATTACATGCTTAGTTCAGTGCTTGCTGTTAACAAAATTTCCGGCTCAGCAATAACACTTAGCTAATATTTTCTTTTAGTTGATTAATTAACAATATTATAGAGGTGATATGAGACTTGGAATGAGAAGATAACAATACTACGTATATTTTTATTGAAATGAGATAAAAATCAAATTTTATAAATTAATGATATATCACTATAAAACATATACGCACAAAAGTTTCTAAAATGAATCATTTAACATTTACAATGTATTCAAAGATTATAATGATCTTTCTATACCCTCTTCCCTTCCAAGACACCGTTGAAGTGAAAATTAGATTAGTTTGCTTTAGGCTCTTTTAAGACTTGATTCTTTAATAACTTGTTTTGGATTTAGCAACGTCAATTGACGGACAAGGGAGGTATATCTTTATCCCTACAAAACTAGTGTAAGCAACTTGTTATATGTATGATTCTAACTTTACTACATTGTCTTTACTTTACTCCATGTTGAATGAGATGGCAATGGAGCCTTCTATTTTGGCTTACAATATATGTCTCTAAGTTCTCAGATGAACTATCTTTGTGAGCCTTGCTTTTTTTTGTGTATACAAACTGTCTTTTCCCGCAACTTCTTAAGTTTTGTAGCAATAACGTTTCTGTTTTGATAATGCTAGTGCTACAAGTGTTGTATTCATTAATTGTATAGCTAAGTAAGTGGTTTACAATACTACACATTCATATGAATGTTCCCGCTTTAGTGCTCATTGTAAAGTCTGATTTGTTTGGTATATATACTGATGCATGGGGATCTCTGAATGCTATCAATACTTCAGTGTTGTACCAGTGTGCTAATTTATACTTTTATGATTTTGCAGAGGACTTATGACGAGCAAAATGCTCACTACCGCCAAACGATTAGTGACAAATTTAATGTTACTCGTGGAGACGTATGGTTATGTTCTCAATGGCGCGAGAGCGTATTACACTAACAGAAGCCAACCTCCTCTATTGAGCTCCATGATTTTTGAGCTCTACAATGCTACTTCGGATGAGGAGCCTTTAAATAAAGCAATCCCAGTGTTGGTTAGTTTCTTAATTACTTAGCTAGAATGCCAATGGCTTGATTATCATTCTTGGATCTAGTTTTTCTTATTTTAGTTTGTTTCTAGGAAACACAAGCTCATTATTATCCGCGATGGCAGTGATCACGTTTTGAGCCGCTACCAAGCAAGTCAAGCTCATACTTGCGGCCGGTTATATTAAAACTATAATTCGACCAATTTTTCCAAAAATATTTATTTAGTCTAGTGGTATAGTTGTTGTGTTTTATATCTTGATGTCTTGCGTTTGAAACGAGTTGACAACTATTTTTTCTTTGTTTTTTCTTTGTTTTTCTCGATTTTTTCTTTGTTTTCTCAATTTTTTCTTTGTTTTTTTCTCAATTTTTTCTTTTTTTTTTCTCAACTTTTTCTCTTTTTTCCCTTTATTTCTTCTCATTTTTTTCTTTTGTTTTTCTTTTTACTTTTTTCTCATATATAAATAGACCTTTTTCTCTTTAACTTGCGGCCTTTTAAAATTCAGGACCGGCTCTGACCACAATGCAATGTGAAGTATAGTTAATCTCCAAATGGATTATGCAGGCATCCTCCTAATTTCACTACTATTGCAACAACATCAGTTTTACCCGTCGATCTCAATGTTTTTCTTCTCAAGGTGTTTCTTTAAATAACTCTCTCAAGAGTGCAAGATTGTATATGTTCAAAATAAAAACAAGCATTAACTGTTTCATCCTTTTAACCGCATATGGAACTCGATATGGCATTCTTTATGGAGATTTCTGGTGATAAAAATGGTTCAGATCATTTTGTGAAAGCAGCAAAAACGAGAGAGAGAGAGAGAGAGAGAGAGAGAGAGAGCGTTTGCAGCCATTTTTTGGAATGAAGAAGCTGGACATGGCTAGATTATTGGCTAACCTCCAATGGCAATGTAATAAATTACACAACCTTATTTAAAATTCTGGTTTTCTAATAGTGTTCTTGTTGATAAAACATTGTGAGAATATGTTTTCTGGGGCCTGAGGCATGGAAAGCTGAGAACCAAAACAGGAATATTTTTCCATAAAACTTTGTTCTAATCTGGATTATTTTCTTTTCATTCTGGTAAAACAATGTCTTATTGTATAATATATATATGTTGTTTATGACCCCTTTCTTAATCTTTGTAACATATAGATGAGAAGCTGGTCAAAGGAGTTGTGAACGCTCTTAAAACTCAAGGCTAATCGCAACCGCTAGAATCTTAACCTCTTTGAACAACTCGGGACAACAATGGTATAGTTTGTTAATTTCTCCTAGGCTCTTGCTTTTGAGCTATTAAGTTACTTGAAAAATCCTATTTGAAACTTGTGAACTGGTTACATTGTACCAGGGATTCTTCTAATGGATGGGCTCCGTGACAAGATATGATCGTAACAGGCCTCGCGAGATCGGGTCTAGAAGAAGTTGTAGAAATGGTTGAAGACATTGCAAGGAGATGGATTAGAAGCAGTTATGCTGTCTACAGGACAAGTGGACTGAGCCGTACCCGAGATTTTCGAGGTCTTATACAAACTTATATTTTTCGGGGTCTCATTTAAACAAAAAAATCTGATTTTTGTAAGAAGAAAAAAACATTGCATAATTGTTTTTTTGTATGAAAAAATTGTAAATGAGAGCAATTTTTTTTAATGATTGATTATTATAGTATATACATATACATCATTAAATTTGGATCCACATAAAATTTTATTACTATTTTTTGCAAGTTTTATCTTTTTTTCAATATATTTTTAATATAAAATTGTATATATATAATAAAGAATTAAAAAAAAATTTCAGGAGCCTTAAAAACGGGATCCCATACAAATGTATCAAAATAATGTGCTACAGTCCGGATTTGAGTGGACACATGCATGAAAAGCTTGATGTTTTAAACTTTGGTTCATTTGGTGGTGGAGGATTTTATAAGCCACAGATAAAAACCATTTTTGCTTTATAACTTTTGTTTCCAATTCCTTTTTGATTCATAAGTTTTAGGAGATTCACTAAAATTTTCAAGTTTCTTCCCCTTGTGTGTTGCAGACGGGATTTGGATGGTCAAATGGAGTTGTGCTATCATTCCTACAGGAGTTTGGATGGCCTACTGACCTCAACATTGAACAATAGATTTTGGGAAGCTGGTTGATTAATCAACAAAATGCCATTGTTATTATACTCCGTAGATATTTTTGCATGTAGATTCATTTGGTGCTTGTGCATAAGTGGTATTCCTTAATAGTTTCTTATAGGATTTGAATTCATGTTTGTGCCACAAAATTAGTTTCTGTAGATTTTCCTATTTAAATCCAGCTTTGTTCTACTATCAGATTGTGTGTATATATATATATATATATATATGTGACTCTTGATCAGGCATTTAAACTATAGATTTTCTTCATTTACTAGATCTCTTGAGAGATGGCAGATGGATTGACAAGTATCGGGAGTTCAGACCGTCGCAAGGCATGTCAAGAGTGCAAGAAGAGTATCCACGTGGTCAAGACAGGTGCATATTCTTATTCCAACATCAAATTTTTGGGATTGTATATGATTTTCCTGTTTTTGTACTGTGGTTGATCAGTTGTGGTTGATCAGTTGTGTCATTAATGACATGTGACTAGTGACTGCCAGTCAGTGCATAGAAGATTGCGTAAGAATGCGTTTAGTTAATACCACCAACTTCATGTTTCTATTATAGACCATTTTTCAATTTGTGCTTGTCATCCTTGCGCAGGGCCATGCTAATCTTTTCTGTATCATTCCAGTTTTATCCCCAAGGGACAACCAATACGACTGTGACGATATATAAACTCAGTTTCTGCTCTTCACCTAAGCGATGTGGGGGAAATATCTGATATACACAGTTAATAGCTTAAATGGGCTTGAATATCAAAAGTCTTGTCTTTCTCTTATTCTTATTTGACCATTCTTTTTCCTTCCGGAAATATAGAACAACCCAATTACAACCATGACCAGAATCTTTCTATACCAATCAAGATTCAAAATCGTAACATTACAACGTGATCATTGCGTTTTCTTCCAATCCTAAACATTATAAATTTTAGGCCATCTCTTCAAATTTCCCTTAACTTAACGAGATCATATCTAAGAAACTAAGAATTAACAAATTAGAACCGAATGCTAACTGATATCTAGAATCAATTTTAAACAAATTTGATTGTCTGAACCAGTTTAATAATTTGTGTCACCTATTTGCTTAAAATAATTTCGGTTTAGATAGGCGGGCCTAAGACTTTTTGAACACTGCTATACAATACATGGTAAGACAAATCAAGTGTTGTTAGTTGGTGTTACAATCACAAGGAACAAGAAGACTATAAACACAACACCATTTAATTCAAGTTTTCAAAGTATTTGTGTGGTTTTGCCTCTAGACCGGTTTCCATACGGATAAAACCTCCTGAAACATCTCCAGCATCAGTTCTCGATCAGCTTGCCTGAAGAAACTGCTGATTTCTTCTCTCACATCATAAATCTTTCCAAAATCAAACAGATACATCAAACATCCTTTCTTCAGTTTCTCCAGCTGATAAAGCCAAGCCTCTTGTAATCTCTCGAGGACATTACCTGAGTTTATGTCTTCCATCAGACTTTCCTCACACGCCGCTTTCAAATCAGTTATGTCGTATTTGTTTGCAGCACCGAGAAGAGCAAGCCTGTGTTTCCAGAAATCTTCTTGGGTTATGTTACCGTAGAGGTAACTTAGGAGAGCCATGCAGGATTCTCTTGACATGTCGTCGATGTGGATCGTGGATGATTCTTTTTCTTTGAGGTCATGGTGGAACATGCTTTTGAAGACAGTTGAGCTAGCCGAGAGGATGGCTTTGTGAGCAGAGAGCGTTCCATCGGCTGTGTGTATGATTACATCGGTAAGGATGCTTTCCTCTAGCATCCGGGACAAGCATCTGAGAGTGGTTTGTGTCGAGATTGATTGCATTGTTGCATCGGTAGGCCAAACAGGAGAAGCTTCACCACCCTGGATTTGATTTTATTAGATTAAATACGGAAATGATAAAGAGGGAAGAAACTTGCGGCTAGAGCTAGAATCATTATGCAATTTAAAAAGGGGAGAAAACATACATTCAAAGGGCAGATTCTGAGATCGAGAAACTCGACATCAATGGTGAAACGACCGTGGAAGCTGGAATCCACATGCCACACACAATCATCAGTTGTACGTAGAACTTTTTCAAACACTGCACCACAACAATACACCTCAGGTTACATATACAACACAGAGCCAGTTCAGTTCTTACCAATTTCATACGAATCATCAGCAATTGTTAAACATTTAAAATACAAACTGACTTTAACTATCTTTTCATATAAACGCATCAATTTTCAAATTTAATAAACGCGGATAAGACTCTTATTCAGTATGAAGTCCGAGAGAAATCTAAGTAAAAGTTACTCTGACTTTTTTCCTCCTCTGAATACCCTAAATCAACCACCACAACATAATTGAGATGAAACCCAATTAACGAACACAAAAACAATCAGAATCCAGACGTACCAGGAGAGATGTAGAATCTACGATTAGGACCAACGTTGGAGACACGAAGCACAAATTTAGCAACAGGAGGTTGCTCCTTAGATACTCGAGAAAGCTCAGGGAAAAGCCTCACCGATAGATAACGATTCCTCTCTATAGACAGATGCCTTCAAAAATCCTCAAGAGTCAAAATACACAACAACATCAAAATCCGAAAACAGTAACAAAAAGCTTTAAGCTTACCAATTCCAAATTCCGAGTTTGAAAGGATCGGATTTTTTGAAGGAGCAAGGTCCAAAATTCTCAATCCTCCATTGCGCTAACCTCGAGATTGTCTCCACCTTCGTGTCCCCCATCCACTCTCTCTCGTCAACTCAAACTCTGACTTGGATGCTTTATTTTTCTGACACAACCGCTTTACTTCACGCCAAAATGTCATGACCAAGCAAGCAACTACGACACAACAGCCTCTATCTCCCGCCACGTGTACGGATACGATAGGCATTTTCTTTAACTAAACCGGTTCGGTCGGGTTTAGTAAAACAAGATAAATTAAAAAACACCAAGGAGAAGAGACAGAGATTCGGGGGATTGTGTCTGAAATGGCAGCGAAGATCGTGTGGAACGAAGAGAGACATAGATTCGAGACTGAAGATCACGAGGCGTTTATTGAGTATAAGATGAGGAACAACGGGAGAGTCATGGATCTTGTTCGGACTTATGTTCCGTCTTCTAAAGCAGGACTTGGTTTAGCTTCGCATCTCTGTGTAGCTGCCTTCGAGCACGCCTCTTCTCACTCTTTCTCCATCATCCCCACTTGCTCCTACGTTTCTGTACTTCTCTTTTCCTTCTCCAAATTACAATTGATTTTGGATTCTTGTGTATGTACTTATGAAATCTCTCGTTTTTTGGTAGGAAACGTTTCTTCCTAGAAACCCATCTTGGAAGCATTTGGTTCACTCTGAGGATACCAAGATACTCAAATCCAACCTCTGATCAAGTTGTACTTTGAATAAACACAAACATTACATTATCTTGTATGTCTCTGTAAACAACAAAAATCCCCCTTTTTCAATGTTCATTGTAACAGTAACAAACAGTAATGTTGTCATCACATTTATTCTATGATACATTTTTTGTACAGAGACGTTCTTGTGTGTTTAGCCAGTGACGAAGTAATCCATTTTCTCTGGAGGTAAGTTCAAGACTGATTGGTCAACCTACATCAAGAGAACAGATTCAGATTAATATCAACGTAATCAAAAGAGGTATATATCAAGCTTTGTTTCGAGTTTACTTGCCTCTTCGAAAGGAACAAAGACGAACGGAGTCATTCCCCTCTTGTGTGAGACGGCAGGAATATCAGGATTGTGAGTTTCATCGTCTCTCCAGTTTTCAACCACCCCAAGAATGTCTTCTTCTGTGTTGCTTACTTCATCATCGTCCACACCACTGGTCACAAGTGACAATAAATCCATCCGGTTATTGGCTCCAATTGCAGTTCCCCTTAGCCTAAACACAACCCCAAAACAAACACATACCATAAATATCAAAATAACTGCAAGCTACTTGGTTTAAGGCCATCTTTTCACTTATATCATAGAAATACTCATCACATTCCCCCCCAAAAAATAAGCCAAGTCTTAAATGGATATACTAGTAGCGGACTAACGATACTTAAAAGATAAGCAATAAGCCTTCTTCCCCAAAGATTAAATCCTTCAAAATGAGTCTAGATTTACCATAGCCACTGCATCATTAGCAATCTCAAACCAAGGTTCTTAAGCTACTAATCATTAGCAATCTCAAACCAAGGTTCTTAAGCTACTATCAAAAGAAGTTTTCAACTGTGCGATTGCAATACCTTAAACGGATTCTTAAGACAGTAGGCCGCGTCCCTGGGTAAAGAACAGCTGCTTCGATCTGCCAAAAGAACATAATTCTCAGGATAATGCAGATGTAGTGTTGTTCATTTCCAAGCCAATAGGCAGATAGAGGCAGCTAACCTTATCATCTACCATTGACAATGTATAAGTGCCTCTGAAAAGACTGTCCGCTTTAGAAGCCTTAAAGTTCATGTACTTGGCAACATCCTTCAATTTTTGTGAAGAGTTCTGGAGGATAAGAAAAATTACCGAATGGAATTAATCAGAGCAGACCAATGCCAATAGCTCGACGTTTACACCTAGTTAGATCATAGTAAGCAAACCTTGTAAAGAAACCTGCCAGAAGGGTAGAATCTTATGTAGCGGTAGTAACAAACCTGCAAAATCATTCCAATAGAAGAGGTGACTCAATCTGTATTGGACAAATAAAGTAAGAGCAAGTTTAAGAAAAACAAAGACAAAGACTTTACAATGTGAACTGGATTTGTGATCTTCCATTCGGCAATTCCAGCTCGAATGTAAGTATTCCTACTCACATAAAGACCTGAGAAGAAGATACAAAGTTTGAATATAATCAACCGATCAATCGAAATGATATTGTTCTCGACATTCAAGACGGATAGCAATGATCATAATATCTTTGAATAGAGTTGACAAATATCACGAATTAAGGCCACTTTGATGAAGAAAGATTAACAAAGAGAAAAGATTCGACAACAATCATTAGGCGCTAGAATTTGTTAAGAGGGCCAAGAAAGAAAGATTACCATCAGTACGAACTCTGGATCTTAGAAGCCACATTTTCCTCCAAGATCCATCATAATTAGACTGCAAGATCCTATAGTTCTCGATAACCCCAGCAGTCTGCCAAGCTTTCAAGCAGGCGTTACGCCAGAACACAGGGTTCCGAACTGTGTACCTCCACTTCCTGCAAACACAAGCAGCTCTTCCTAGGTCATAAGGCAACATCCGAGCAAATACCTACAAGTAAACATATCCATAAGTCAGCTAACAAAACAAAATTAGTGTAAGACAGGAAAGTTCCTACCTCGAAAAGAAGCTCATCAGGCAAGCAACGATGAATCAATGCTGGATCAACATGGGGTTTACTGCTTGTGCTTCCGAATGGTGCCACGGGCCTCACATGGACTCCATAGAGATCTAAACAAGGGAGAATGTAACTCAATTATAAACCATAAACCCCCTTATTATAAGATAGAATCACATTTGGTGGTAAGTGACTAAAGATTACCAAGCCAAGGTCTCTTTGTGATAAAGTGTTGTACAGTCCTGAGCCGTAGTGCAGATTCAAGCTCAGACGGTATACTGAGAGCATCTGTGGAACAAAAACGAATCAATCAAATAAGCAGCCATATTTATATATGATGAACAAATGTTTTCTAAAAAAAAATGTAACACAACACATTCACGAGACTACCAAGACCAATTGCTAACAATTTTCTTTCTCCGTTGGTAATCAATCAAACCAACGGTGAAAATATAAATTTGATCAAATTCAGAAAATTATCCGTTTCTCAATCACATACCGATGGGATGTAATCTAATAGAATTAATACAAAAATCAATCTGAGATTGAAGAACCTGAAGTCATGGAAGCTGGTGAGATTATAGAGGCTCCGAGAAGGTTTCGTAGCCGCCCCCGTGTGCTCTCCTCTTACCGGGAAAATAAAAACGATAGGATCAGAGACACGGAGATTCCTTCTCTCTCATCTGTTTTTTTCTTTGTATGGATTTTTTTTTTTTTTTTTTTTTTTTTNTTTTTAATATCCCGAGGTTCACATTATTCAACAACAAAACCAACATTGAGTTAAAGTCTAGTTCAAGTTCGGTTACAATATTTCGAACCAAAGTCTGTTTTGACTGTTTCGTCTATCTTCTTCATTCCTACAGTGGCTTCCTGAGAATATGTGGTACTGGTTACGAATTGTCTTTATTTTATAACCAAAAAAAAAAATATCAGGAAGAGCTGAAAAATAATGGATCATGTGACTTGAGGAGATTGCACGTGGTTTATGATCTGAGGCGGCAGATATGGATAAAGAAAATAATCGACCACATAGGAGATCGTATCCCTTAATTAAAAGGCCTTGAAAGATGAAGTGAATCTAATCTTATAGGTAGAGCGACTGTGTTTATATGAGATTATGCAAGAATGGAGATATGAACAAAATTCATTTGATGATCCCTTAAACTCCTTTATTGTGTTGCATTTCTTCTTTAAAGGATCATCCAAGATTCAGAATGCCTCAATAAACTACTCATTATATGAAAAAGAGGACCGAATTCGAAGAAGAAAAATTAACAACAAAAAAAAAACTAAAAGAGGCAGCCATTATTGTTCTGCAGAGTGCATGTAAAAACTCTAATGAATAGATAAAGAGAACTTCTCTCTGTCTACTCAAAGCTGTGTCGTGTTTTGTGTATTTTCCTCAGAACTACCAAACTAAGCTAGCAGCCAAGAGACGCGAACACACACATGTTCTGAGTTGTCTTTTCAGAGCTCGTCCTTCACATCTTCGGTAGTTGTTGCTGTTTCTTCCACCGTCTTAGCCTCTCCGGTTATGTCCTTGTTCTTGTCAATGAAACTTATCAGGTCTTCCTTTGTCCTGTCTCCCTCGTAAAGCACAGTGTTTCCACTTGCTGATCTGAAGTAGATGGTGGGGAATCCTTTAACATCGAAGGTATCTTTTGGGAAGTCATTTGCAGTTGCATCCTGGACAAGTCAAAAGTGTAAGATAAAACCTTAGAGGAACAAAGAACAAACACTCACAACGTAAAAAATTGAGAGAGAGAGAGAGAGAGACACTTACTAGCTTAGCAATGACAACACTTGGGTCGTTTTGGTATGACACAGCGACTTCGTCCAAGATTGGAGCAAGCTTTTGGCAGTGTCCACACCATGGTGCATAGAATTCAAGCAAGACTGCAAGTAAAGAAGAGGAAATAAAACTAATTTATCAGTTTGTGACAAATAGGTTCGCTATGTTTGTGATAAAATGAAATGCAACTCACCGTTCTTTCCAGAATTGAAGACCATGTCGTCAAGGCTGTCAGAAACAACAACCTTCGTTGGCTCGTTGTTTTCGGTTGGGATAGGTTGAGATTTTTTGTGGGGGGAAACTTTTCCATCCTTGTAGTCCTTGATCCATGATTCAATCTTGTCAGCCTCAACATTTGTTTTCAGGTATTTCTTGTCATCAACAGTCTGGACGACGATGAGAGGAACTTGACTCTCTTCGAGTCCAAAGTACTGTTTATTGGTTCAACAAAGAGAGATATCAGTTAAGCATTTTGTAACCAATACATGATGAAACAATTGGGGGACAGGACAAGGAAAACTAACCTGGAATGCACCTTGGCTGTTCTCGGCATCACCGAGAAGGAAGCTAAGAGCCTCTCCCTTGTTGGATGTAGCAACTTCACGGTACTTTGATTTAAGAGCCTCAGATCCTTCTCCAGTGAAATTCATGAAAAACATCACCTGAAACTCAAAATAATTCCCACCATCAAAACCAATACGAGGATGGTCAATCAAATCATTGAGGAATAATGAAGCTCTTAGGATAATATCCACAAATAGAATTATAGACCCATAAAACTAAATTTAGCCAAAATTTCACCCTGTCACACAACTTCTTCCATGGCCAGAAGATAATTCGGTAAAAGCTCTATACAACAGTGAAAATCTTTTAACTTTTACGCATCAACTGATTTCAGTAATTCAAAATGAAACATACCACTTAAACTAATAGGCATACCCTGAATCCATCTATCAGTATAGAAAATCATGAATTGGTTATAGCAGAATGAGAAATTTTAGGATGCATTACCTTAGTGTTAGTACTTTCAAAGAATTTGATGACATATGGGTGGTTGGCTGGATCACTATCAAAGACAGTGACAAGTGGAATGCTGGATTCTTTGACAAATTTCTCCAAAGCTTCCCCATCGAAATCCTGAATGCACAGAGGTAAATCAAACAAACATTCGACAATTACTATATCATATAACAGGATCAATATCTATGTAATATAAAAAAAATGGAAGAGTTTTCTGTTGTACCTTGTGATCAACAAAGAGTTCATCAAAGGGTTTGAATAGCCTGACAATAGGTCCTGACACAGACTCTCCACGAGGAAGAAGTTTGGCATCGGAGGTGTGTGCGAAATCATAGTCAGCGCGCAATTTCTCAGCGGTTGCTAAGAAAGAGTCGTACTCAGAACCAGATAATTTAGGGAAAACTCCAACCTAAAACAGCATAAATACACAGTTATTTAACTACCATACATGATAAAACCATGGAACAGAGTAACAAAGAAAAAAGGAATATCTCATGATACTTACCGCAACAACCTTCTTGTCACCAATAACCTCGGCAACATCCTCAGCTGTCTTAATCTCAGCTGAAGCAGGGCCACTCTGTTTCTTCAAGTAAGTAACAATACCAGCAGCCTCACGAGGTCCGTTGTATTCTTGAACATCTTTTCCTCCGTTTCTGAAGATCTTGAGTGTTGGGAAACCCTGAACCTGGTACTGGGTTGCAAAATCTCTGTTTGTTTCCTCGCTTGCATCAATCTTAGCGAGAACCACTGGAGGGACGTTAGTGCTCAACTCTGAAGCAGCCTTCTCGTACTGTAAACATAATATCATTCACCAATTCAGTCAATGCTACATCCAGGATGGTAAATTCCACACATGCAGGTCCAAATTTAAATGATTGAATTACCTCAGGAGCAAGCTGCTTGCAGTGTCCACACCTGAAGAAAATCAAAATGACGAAGATTAAGATCGAAAGTAAAATAAAGCATCCTTGTCCTCAACTAGGATGCGCACAGCACAGGTTTCCATTTGAATTCAGATCATAGATCGAAACAGATCAAATCATTCACTATACAAAAATTCTACCTACGAAAACAGATCCTACGCTTGTGACTTGTGAGAGTAAGTAATCATTCGCATGATTCAGATCCAGGTGGAAAAGAAACCACAAAATTCAAATCTCAACGATCAGAGAGTAGTAATCACAAAATACCATGGGGCGTAGAACTCGACGACGATGAAATCGTGCTTGTTGATGGTATCAGTGAAGTTAGTGTGATCCAAGGTCAACACGAACTCCTCCTTCGTCTCCGTTTCGCATCTAACACACGAAGCGAACAACACAAGGATCGAGAACAAAGCGAATCCCGTCCTCATCGCCATTATTGCTCTCTCTCTCGTTTTTGGGAAAATTATGTAAAGCTTAGCTACAAGAGGAAGCTGTGAGAGATATTTATTGTGCGCATTTCACTGCTTATCACGAAAACTCAATGCTAAATGGTCACTCTTCCACGTGCCCGTCTCTCATTTGTCATTACGCGTCATTGTTAAAGAGATGGTTAGGCAAGTTTATAAATGTTAGGTTAATTTTTACCAGCAGTGTAAAAGCTAAGAAAAATCAAAGTAAAATTTGTCTACACCGAACGAAACACTAGTCGCACCAATGAGTAAACGCCACGACGTTGATACAAACACGTGGCTTCTTCCCTTTCGTCCATCTCGTTGTTAGGCTGGAATCAGATTAGATCTCCGGTTCGTGACTTCGTGCAACTAAATGGTCAAAATATTAATACATTTCACCAACTATGGATTAGTTTAGTTTTTGTTTTTGTTTTATTCCATCTCATTATTAATACTAGTGTTGTTAACCGTAATTTAAATATTCTATCATTAGATCTGAGACATTAAAAGAAGAGACTAAATAAGTAAGCATCAAGCAAGTAACCAATCAATCAATGAATATATAAATGGAAAAATATGTACAACAATTTTTCTTCCTAAACCGAATCTAATTTTCATTACCAAAATTTTGAAATTGTGCAAAATCAAGCCTAGGACTGAGGAGGCTGTTGTTGTTGTTGAAACCTAACATGTTCATGAGCTTGCACAACTTGTGATGTGAAATTTCCTAAAGCCTCAAAGATTGGTACTAAACCAGCTTGTAAGCTACTTGAAGCTGCATTATTGACTAGTTTAAGAGTTTCCTTGTGTCTTGCTCTCTCTTCTTCTAATTTTGCCCTCATTGAATCCAAATCCACCTTCAAATCATCCAAAACCGAGATCCCATTCTCGGATAATACCACGCTCTTCTCTGATGCGCCGTCTTGTATCTGATCGTTTCTCATTCTCACTCGAGCCCTCTCCATTCGAAGATCATTCAACCGCTTCTCAAAATCATGTGAGACATACTCTGCTTTCACTCTCTGCCTTTGCTCCTCGTCTTGTCTCTCCCATAGTTCATGTAAGCTCGAGGCAAAACCTTGCATTGCCTTTGTGACGTTCTCTCCAGAGATTCTCGCCATTGCTTCTTGCCAATCTTTGCATATAACGAAAACCTGTGGAGCTCCAATTCGGCTGGGAGAGAAAGGGGCGATTCCGTCGTCTGTTGATTCAGGTTCATAGTGAAGACATCTTGACAGCCATCCATTTAGAGTCTCCACATATAATTTCTGAGTATTGACCCAATCGTTGAAGCTAATGCACCATTCTCTTAGCTCCATCTCCAGATCGAGAATAGCCTTTAGGCCAGAGTCTTTTTGTAAGCCGGTGTTTGCCCTGAGAGATCGAACCTTGCTCTCCATGATCGCCTGGAACTGCTTCTCGTGGCATTTAAGCATCGATCTCCACATTCTTACCAACCTTTCAAGTCCAATTATCGGGATTAAACAAAGGAATATGTACAAATGTAGGAAGATACTGAAGAAACTAGATGAGTTAAACTACCCGTGAATCAACTGAGTGAGTTGTGGCTGTAATTCTTCGTCTCTCAGTTTGTGTATCCTACTGGAAATGGAATCAACCGATCTTATACAGACGTCAAGTTTGGTTAGCAGCTTCCTAATGGCTGCTCGAGTCGCATCAATCTTGCTAGATTCCGCTCCCAGACTATCCAGTTTCTTCAGTGTTCTGCACTTTTCTTCGTACACAACTCGGAGCTTCTCTTCATCCTGCCATCAACAAAAACTACATACATAAGAAAAAATCCCAAACATAAAGACAGGTTAATCCACTTGAAACCATGAAAAAAATCAAATACCTTGACTTCCTTGTACAGTTTCTTTTCCCAAGCATAGAGTTTCTCCAAGGTTGATGAGAGGTTTCCGGTGAAGTCTTCTCTAACATCTTGGGCATTGTATCGTTTTGCAAGTTTTAGTATCCTAGATGTTAACCTTATTGGCGGATGAGGCTGAGAGCGTGATGAGGTTGTTGATGGTGCTACCAAATACATGATCCGAGAGAAGATAACTAGACAGAAACGAAAAAGTAAATATCAGCAGAACAGTAACAAGGTAAAACTCAAGTGATACAAAATCCAGAAGCAGCATCAAGAAAGAGGGAGCCCATAACAGTTCAATCTAACGCAACTCGTGCTCTATATGTTTTCCCATTACATCGAAATTTAGTTCCTAACTTGAACATATCCCAGATAGAATGAAGACAGTTCACTAGTAGCTAGTAAGATTGCTATCTGAGTAAACATGTGTTACTCCTGCATGAAAGGTTCAGAAGTACTGCTAAATTTAAAGCAAAGCAGATAACTCTAAACTGAGGCATTAATCATCGCCAAATTTAACAAGATTGACACGGAAATGGAAATGTAGAAAGCCGTTATGCAATTAAGGAAACAAATCTCAGAGACAAAGAGAACGTGAAACAAACATTACCTTTAAGGCCAGAGCTTTTCTGCTGATAAGGCAACTTGGTAACCTCAAGCAACACAGCCACTTCCTTCCCATGTGAAGAAGCAACTTCAAACTCACTCTTAATCTCCTTCACAACTTCTCTGAGATCTCTCGTAGCATGAACAGACAATGTAGACAAGCTACTTAACTTGGAAGATTCTTCAACATCAAAAGAAGCTGTATTCTCCTCCATCTCAAAACTCACTCCTTTCTTCCTCACATATTCTTCTTCTACTTGTACTTCTCCAACGCTCTTCATATCAACCCTGTCATGCCCGCTTAAATCGTTACTACTACTCTTTCCTTCTTCTCCATCAACATGATGAAACTCAGACCCCTCATCACTGCTAGTAAACGACGACACAGTCTTTGAACCAAAAGAGCTGTCGGTAGCTCTCTCCACCATAGGAACATCTCTGGACGTCCCCTCACCTGAATCTCCTCCTCTTTTCTTAATCTTCCTCTCATGAACCTCCTCACGCTGAGACCAATTCACACTCTCCTTCTCCTTCTCAACACCTTTCCTCTTCATCTGTTTAAACACCTCTTGCTCTGTCTCATCTTCCAGCTCAGGAATCCCTTCCCTCTCCCTCACTTCCCTCGAATCAGGACTACTCGAACTCGACTTACCCGCCGGAAAAAACCCATCTCCAGCACCAGCACCAGCACCAGCTCTATTATAATCATAAGTATCAAAAACATTCAAAAAATCCCAAGTTGAGACCCTAGGCGGAGAAGGAGGTGGCCTCACCGGAGACGGCGGCGCTCTACGTTGCTGCTGCTGCTCCGGGTAACCGAAGTACCCTGTATTAGGGTTTCCCGGATAATAATTAGAATACCCCATTCCATTCTCAACTCTATGATTCTCCGGCTGAAACACCACCGGATGTGACGACGGAGCAGACTTCTTCATGAAATACATTCCCTGATTCGAATACTGATACATGTTGGGGTTTTGATTCGGATTCTCACCCATGTAACCCCATCCCTCAGCCGGATACTGTGAGTAACCAGCAGGCGGGTAAATGGGTTGATGATAACCACCGCGAGGGTAAGTTTCAGGTTCTGCTTTCTCAACTTTAGGGCTAGATTCAATGTGGATATGACCTAAGGACTCATCAGATCCAGATTCGGATCCGGAATCAAACTCGGATCCAGAAGACAAATGCAAATGCCCTTCTCCTTCTCCTTCTTCTTCTCCCTCTTCAACGACGGAATGTGATATAGAAGTGGAAGAAGACGAGATCTTGCGATGTTTATGTAACTTCCCTTCCTCAGAAGGAAGAGTGAGAAGAGGCGAAGAAGAAGAAGAAGATGACGCACCAACAACAACAAGCTCCTCGTCAACAAAACGCTTGATAGATTCTCCGACGTCGACAAGAGACTGGAAGTAAGCGAGATGAGCAGCGGCTAAAGCACAACGATGATTGGAAGCGGCTTTGATAAGTTGTTTCCTTTCTCTACAGAGAATCACAAGCGGTTGGTCATCTACTTTGGATCCTCCGCAACCCATAATAGTAATGATGCTCTGTTTCAACTCTCATGCTTGTACTGAAAAGAACATCTTTTGTTTTCCTCCAAATTCGAAATCGAAAGTTTTGATTAATTGGTGAAATGTATGTGATTGAGAGATGGAGGAGGAAAGAAACAAAGAAACGTACAAGAGAGGAGGGGTCGTGCATGCGAGAGAGTGACAGAAGAATCCATGGGGTTTTGCCTCTCTGATTTCTCTTTAAACGTGACAGTAGCAGACAGGATTCAGAAGAGAGAGAGAGAGACAGAGAGGAAAGCAAAAATGTATTAAAATTAATTTAAATGGAAAAAAAAAGGATTCGTCTTGTCTTGTTGTAATTAATTTCGATGTCTACGAAATTTAACGGATAGGGATGTGTGTAAGAAAGTTAGGGATCTGGACTCTAATTTAATGCCTTTTGAAATTTGGGAAGAAGACGAGGAACCCCAAGAGAAACAAAAACAAATGTAAATTTCTGTTTTTTCTTCCGGGAAAGAGATGAGAGAAACGACGACGTCGACGAACGAATGGAGATTAGGATAAACGATAAAGCTGTGTGTTCCTTAATTATTTTTTCCTTTTTTTATTGGGCTCACTACTTTTTACTCTTTTTCCCCCTCTACTTTTACTTTTATCTTTTTACTCTTTAACGAGTTTCAAGAAAAACGAAAGAAAGTTTTTAACTAAATTCAGTAAACAGTGAAAGTGTAACTAGTTTGGTAGGTAGAGTTAAGTGTTTATATAAATAGCTCGTTCTTTTGTTGAGTGTAACTATAAACAGAAATAGTAGTAAAGCTTAAAAATTTAAAGTAACTTAAATCACTTTTCCCTTTTTTCATATTTAAATTGCAACTCTAATGAATCAACTTTTTTTTCCAGGGATTCAAATGGTCATTCAGCTGAATGAAATTACATAATCGAATATGTGCGTAGTAGAAATATACACTACAAATAAATTTGTTCGCATAATACAATGAAAATCATATTGTTAAACGCTAATATGGTGAATGCATGGTACCATTAAACTAACCGAACCATACATTTAGATCACCATTCATACCCTACTATACATAGTATTTTTGTTAATCATACCTTTTTTGTCATTTCAAATACAATGTCCTGATCATTTAAATATATATATATAGTAAGAACAGATTATTGTTTAACAACGGAATGAAAATATGAAATAAAAATGTGGTGCAGTTTCTATTGTAAAAATGTATATTTACACATGGTTTGTATAAAACACTTTATATAATGAATGGTGACCATATACTAAATTTAACCACATCATGCTGCAGTTAAGTCAACATTCACATCCCATATGGTTCTTTTGTTAAACATGATTATTTATGTCATTTAAAATAGGATGTTCTTATCATCTAGTAACATAGTTTGAAAACATAGTAAAAAAGATTCGTTCAATATTTAGGTTATACATAAAAAATGTCCATTAAAACGATAGTCGAGAATGCGAATACCGATGGACACTACACTACATGACATTAAAGTTATCAGCAGAATTTTGGAGAGCTCAATGCTCGAAAACAGAGATGGAAATAGAGTTAGTAATAAACAAACACATGAACATGTTATGGAAGCAGAGAGAGAGAGGGCTTTTTAGACTTATGAGAAAAAAAAGCTGAGACATGCTACTGGGAAAGTGTGCCACTCACGTGCTGCCAAATCGGGTTCTCACGTGCTTACCAAAACCAAAATCCGGTTCGCATGCATCTTTCTCGTCCCCAGGTTTGGAAATTCAAAATTTGGTTTTTTAAAAAATTCAACGTCTTGTAACTTCAGTTTTGGTGGTTTCTTGATGTTGTCATGTGGTACCAGTCTCTACTGTCTATCTATTTCTGGCCACCATGAAATTCATGTATACTAGATCTAGATTTTGATCAAGACATGTCATTTTTTATTAATTGTTATTTAGTACAGTGTTATCATTTAGTAATGTATTAGCATCCATCCTTTTGAAAATCTTTGTCTAAAAAAAGATATTTTACATTATAATTGACATTATTAATACTCAAGAATAATTTCTCAGTTTCACACATATTAAAAAAACGTATATAAAATTTTATTATACCCCTGATATTCACACACACACAAATTTTGATATTCTTCATAAGACTTGAGATTACAAATATGTATTTAAAGCCAAAATTCATAGTGAAAAAAAAATTACAAATAGTTTGGAACAAAAATATTATCTCTAGAATATAACTAATTTAAAATAGAAGGAATGTGTAATTTCGTACTAAAAGAGATTATGAATCAAAAATACAAATACTTTTGTTACTCAAAATCGAAATAAAATTATCCGATTTCATATACTGTTAGTGGTTTTGGTTTCTCTCATATAAAGACTAATACTATCAAATATTTGTTTCATAATTTGGTTGAGTTTTATATTTTTTGTAGAAATACTAAATGTGCTTTCTCTAAAACTGTTATGTATTGCTTTTTGAATTTTGTTAAAATTATTGATTATACCTATATTTCCACTCAAACACGTGTAGTCACGTTATTAAAACTACTAGTATAACTTAGGCTCCAGAACCGAATCTAGTGAATTGGGCAGTGATAAATTTGGTAACAAAAACTTGGCATGGCAGAATCGACATAATAATCAAGATCTAAGCAAATAGGGTGAGGAAGAAAAGCAACAGTAGGTTATCAAAAAAGGAGCGAAAAAATAAAGCAACAGTAGAGTTAGGTTTAATAATAATTGCTCTGTTTAATTACATTATCTTTACATATATACTAGGCATGTAACCCATACTCCTGTCATCATGATCAAGTATGGATACAACTATTAGTATAGAGTTTTGGACGTCAAAGTTTAATATATGTAAGAGAATTCCATGATCTTTGTTTGGATAAATAAAGTAACATGATTTGTGCTGCAAAGAAAAAAAATGTACTAATATAGCTTCTTAAGAGTTAATCAATAGAAAGGGTAATATATGGAATATGGTGATAATTAACGAATGATAAGTTGATAACGTAGATATGGCAAAAACAATTATGACTTATACATTGAAATGCTTATATGCTACTTGTAAATGAGTATCTCTCATGTTATTTCATATTGTTGTTGTGATTTTCTTCAGAAAAATGACTATCTTTCATGTTATTTCATATTGTTGTTGTAATTTTCTTCAAAAATATATTTAACTAGATTACTTGTCCACATCTTGTGCGGGCTATGTTTTTAATTTTTGTGTTATATTAAATGCAAAATGATTAATTGCAATAAATAATTGTAAGAAATTAGTAAGGTAATATTATCACTACAAGAAAACACATAGATTGCGACGGAAAACCGACGTCGCAAATTTGCGGCAGATTTACGACGCTTTTGCTAGATAAGAGAAAAATTGTCGCAAAACCCTCGCAAATTAGCGAAAAAAACTTTCGAAGCAATCGCGTCGCATAATTGCGTCGCATTTGCGAGAGATTTGCTGGAAACTCAGAATCCGTCGCAATATTGTCTCAAATTTGCGACAAATTTGCGTGGAAAAGACCATTTGACTCATTTGCGTCACATTTGTGACGTATTTGCGAGGCACCGACATTCCGTCGCAAGTGCATAACAAATTTGCGGGGCATTTGCGTGGAATGTTAGGTACACCGTTAAGTTGGTAGAGAATCGTTTTAATTTTGTGGTATAAATTGGTTTGAGTCGCAAATCCATCCCAAAGCTGTCGCAAGTGCGTAGCAAATGCAACGCAACTGCGTAGCAGGGAATCCAGAAATTCTATAAATAGAGGGTTGAGAGGGTGAAGTGAAAATGAGATAAAAAATATATTAAAAAAACTTGTGGAGAAAAAAAAACTATAAGTTTATTTTTGTTAAATAGTGAAGTTTTATAGTTCATCAAGTTGTTTGATCGAGGTTATATAGATATTGGAGTCATGTCTTGGGAACATAATGTTTATAGTGCTCGGGCATGGATGTATAACCGTCGAGATCCAGAGTCCCGTGAAGTGCGGCAAGAGTATAAGGAAGGAGTTCAACAATTCTTGACGCAAGCAATTAATTACCAGCGGCAGTTCATGCAAAATTACGGTACCAATAAAGTCGTAATATTTTGTCCTTGCGCTAAGTGTAAGAATGTTCCTTGTAGGGATTCTGATACTGTTTACAAGCATTTGATGACGAGAGGTTTTATGCCAAATTATTTTGTTTGGTTTTTCCAGGGTGAAGATTTTATTGTTAATGTTCCTGGTAGTTCATCTAGTAGGCATAATGAAGTTGGAGATGAACGTATGAGTGATTAGAATAACGATGGTTAATATAATTATCAGTCCAACCAATACGGGTATGGAAATGATCAATATGGAAATAGACTTCACGATATGGTAACTGATGCATTTCATAAAAAATATTGCTGCATTTAATGATACTAGTATAGAGGAACCAAACCTAGAGGCTAGGAGATTTTATGATATGTTAGATGCGGCGAATGAACCTTTGTACGAGGGATGTAGAGAAGGGCTTTCAAAATTGTCGTTGGCATCTAGGATGATGACAATTAAGTCAAAGCATAAAGAATCAGAAGTTTGTATGGATAAATAGGCTGCATTAATTAAAGATATTTTGCTGGAGGGCAATAACGCTGCTGAGTCGTACTATGAAATACAGAAGTTGGTGTCTAATCTTGGTTTACCCGCTGAGACAATTGATGTGTGTATTGATTATTGTATGCTTTTGGAGAGATGATGGGAATTTGCAGGCATGTCGGTTCTTTGGGAAACCAAGATATAAAGATACAGGTGGTCGAACAAAAGTTGCATGCCAGCGAATGTGGTATTTGCCTATAACGGATCGTTTGAAGCAGCTGTATCAATTTGATAGGACGGCAGCATCGATGAGGTGGCATGCTGAACACAACAATGAGGAAGGGGTGGTCACACATCCGTCGGATGCGAAGGCATGGAAGTATTTTAACAAGGTACACTCTGAATTTACAGAGGAATGTAGAAATGTGTATCTAGGCCTTTGCACCGATGGATTTACCCCGTTCGGTATGTCTGGTCGACAATATTCATTGTGGCCGGTTATTGTTACACCTTACAACCTTCCTCCGGAAATGTGTATGCAAAGGGAGTTTCTATTTTTAAGTGTTTTGGTTCCCGGCCCTAATCACCCGAAAAGGTCTTTGGATGTGTTTTTGCAACTGTTGATTCATGAACTACAGATGTTATGGGAAACTGGGGCTCGTACGTATGACGCTTCAGTACAAAATAATTTTAACATGCGGGCGGTGCTAATGTGGATGATTAGCGACTTCCTAGCGTACGGAATGTTATCAGGATGGACACTCCACAGGAGGTTATCATGTCCGTACTACTTAGATAGAACCGATGCATTCCAGCCTAAGAACAGAAGAAAACCATGTTGGTTTGATTGTCATTGTGGGGGTCGGATTCCACCCCGTCAAGGTTTACACTTAGAAATAATCCCCAAGTATTTTCCTAGCTGGTGAGCGATGTCCGTCGGCCCGGATGAAAATACTAACACTCAGAAAAAGCCT